>JZKD02S1682030.1:361206-371612 GCA_000966675.3 Picea glauca
TTAAATGTTCAAGTACAAAATGATTCAAAATGAAAATGTCTCCTTGGTATATATAGGAGACTAGGAGGTATAATTACAACTAATGGCCTAAAGCCGACATAAATAAAATAAAATTGCTAATCTAATATGCCCCAATTAAGGGGTAATGGGCCAATATTAGGGCTTAACAGAGAGTATAAGATGCCTGGTTTTAAACCTTCATACCATGATTTTGCTTTCCCCTCTAGAGTATCCATAAACATTTTCATCAAACAATATTCATGAAATTCAACCCCCAACTTACATATGTTCATGTGAAATCTAATCAAGTGCAAGGCAACATCATTTACTTTCCCCTCTTCGAATTTAGGCAAATATTTTTGCCAATTTATGTGAGGAATACGATTTGGAAAGCTAGGAATATGAGATCGATTTATTGGAGAATACCTTGTAGATATTGAACTCATCTTCGGACAATGGAGTCACCAATAATGTTTTGGAAGTTGGATTCTGCATTGAGAGTGGAGTTGCCAGTGAAAATTCAAATTTATGGATTCTTCTACCAGTGGAATCACCTTCAAACTGATTTTTTATGTGTGGAGTCGCCAGAGCAGGAATACAACCAATATGTGCCTAAGTGTCTGCTTCTCTCAGACCTTCGAACTCAACCATGTCGTTCTTCCTAGGGAAATTTTTTCGATTTCGTCCCCGGCAACGATGCCAGAATGTTAGCACTCTGTAAATTTTGTCCGGCTGAATAGAAAAATGACATAGGTAACTATTTCAACCAGATTTAGAGTTGAGGCACTAGCCTGCTCAACTCAAAGAGGGGTCTCTCTTGTCACTTGATATATCTATGGAAATCGATGGCTAGATTTGGTTTGTTTTGGGGGTTTTTAATAAAGTTGTTGGCAATGAAGGGGAGGAACACACAGGGCTATGGAGTCACAATTTCTGAAAATGAATGAAAACAATGATCAACAAGTAGAACTCTGAAGAGGATAAAGGATAAATGAGGCAATGAATCTGAGTTGTGAATTGAGATTTGCAGAGTGCAAGAGGAAAGGGGAAAAACAAGTAACTGCATCATAACATTAATAAAATGAATTCTGAATTAGTTAAGAAGACAATTACACAATTTAAATTGCTTAAGCCAGGAGCATGATAAGATGAATTCTGGGCCTTTAACTCTCCAATATAAGTAGAAGAAAATGCAAATGGAATTAAAGATCACATAAAATACAAACAATGAAGGAGAACAAAACTTATGTCATAGCCATTAGAATCTTTTCATAAACAGTTCAAAATGCTTTTTCATATGTATTCAATTCAGTCCCAGAAAAATTACAATAGAGTCAAGAACCACCAAAATTGTGCCCTTTCACTTCTACCCGCCATTAATACACTTAGAACCTCTAACACTTATACAATTCGGGTTCTTTCAATGTGCAACCGGTTAAATAACTGAAATGAAACATTTCAGCTTCTACAATGATTACAAATGATAGTTTTCAGCAAAAACGTTTCATGATCCCTGCAGATTCCTCTGATGCTCCAACTCCTTCCTCTTCCACATTCTCTTTTAAATGTCACTCATAATCCTTCAAATATAATTCCATTTATCCATATTCTCATTAAACATTTGGGAATAATATATTTGAAATAAAAATAATTCCCAAATAATTTTCTATCCTGTAGAATTAAATTTCCATAATTTAATTCATGTCCTTGGTTTTTAAGACCATGTGTTGTTTTCCCAATTCACCATTTCATTGTAAAAACATTTACTTTTACCATTTCCGTGTGGAAAACATTTACTGTGTAATGTGTTTCCAATTTACTGTTTCACTGTGGAAAAACATTTACTGTGTAATGTTTTTCCAATTTACCGCATTTGGCAAAATACCTTTTATCTTCTTCTTTAACTTTTGTAAAACCTTTGGATGAAAATTATCCATCTGTTCACGTGCATCTTCCATTTAAATATTTTCCATAGAAATAAACATTAGTCTCCTTGATTTGTAAAATTTAAATCTTACCTCTGTAAAACCTTTTCACCATGAGGAGGAATCTCATTTATTAGAAATTCCGGTATTTTTTGTTGAAATACAATCCTGGAAAAATGTCGCATATAAAACATATGATAAATGGTGCATTTATTACATCAGGCTTGGGCTGGAGTGGTTTAATTCAAACTTCTTTTATCTCTGATGTGCTCCATGTAAAAACACGTGTATATATGTGTTTCCTCCATCCAACCTTTGACTTTTCCACATTATAAATTGAGATCTGTGGCCATGATTTGACATGATTTCATAAATTAAATATTGGATTAAATATTAATATAAATATAAAAATATTTATATTAATAATAAAAAATCTTTTTTTTCTATTTTCGAAGGACTTTGGGCATATGAGGCTTAACACATGACTTTGTGGATAGGATAAGGGTGCTTAATAAACGGAATATTTTTTTGTTTTCAACGGGAATACAAAAATAAGGGTAAAAATGTATGTAGTGATGGAACTAAGGGATTTAGATAAGAATTAAGGCTAAGTATAGGTTTGGGATATTTTCCAACTTTTGACTTGTGAAGTACATGACTGTTTTGGATGATCCATTGGGTAAAGGATTTAGGTGATGGGAGCTTGATGGAGCTAGTGAAAAAATTTGAGAGTCTGAGTGGAAAAATAGCACAAGGACAAGACGCTTTGGGAAAAATTAATACAAATTAGAAGGTGATAACACTTGTAATTAATCATTTGATATAAAACATATTGTCTTTCTATACCTAGTATGTTTTTTATGGAGTTTAAGATCGTGTATGTTCATGTTTAGTCTCGATTCACAATATGGTATTGGAGCAGGACATATAAATTTCTTTATCGCTTAGTTTTTGTTTTCATTAGTTGTATACCAATACTAAATCTGGAAATATGCTCAGACAATAACATGAATAAACACCAAAACCATTCACAACAATATTGAAAACAAGATGTGGAAAACCCTTGAGGTAGGGTAATGCCATATATTAATCCTTCCAGAAGGATAAAACTCCTCAAGCAATACTTGCTTGTACATCAACAATATTCTTCACCATGCCAATTGCATTTCTTACACTTCCTTATATAGCATTCTCTATCTCGTAGTTACATTATAGAGAAGGTATCTTCTAGAAAAACCCATTTATTATATCTAACTATCCATTTATTCTATCTAACTACCATATTGGGCCTTATTTAATACCATGATGAACCTAGTCCACCTTACATTTAATATCCTCCACTAATTGTATCTAACCCCCATTCTCATTGGTACCTTCCATATTACCTCCCTAGGTATATTACATTCCACCCACCTTAAGCATGTTTCATCTCCGAAAAATTAGTACAGACCATACGATATGATCGGGTGAGAATAGTAGCCAATTGGTACCAAGTATGACCATCCATCCATCCTAATGGAAGCCAAATATGATATCCAACTATTGCCTTGCCACCTTGATCTTTCTCTGCATCATGTTGATGTTTCCATGGACTTGGTTCTCTAGCCTGATTTCGTCATGTAGTGTTGGTATGCCTCCATGCACTAATTGATTGGTTTCCTTTCTACTTCCCCGCTCATGCATAAGTGTGTGAATGCTCATGCCCTTGCCTGGATGACTGTTGTTTCTCTATATGATGTGTATGGATATATACCACGATTGGAGTATTTTTTTCTTTTTTCTTCAAATCTACAACACATTGTGCCTTTGAGTCAATGACCACCTTAGCTTCTTCATTGTTTTTGTCCTATGGATTTTCTTCATCTATTTCTATAGAATTTGTCTCTGATTCAACTTCAAACAAAGTCTCTACTTACTAAGAGACACATCATGTATGGATCCCTAAGGACTCCACTGAGCCTTTCCTTGCATGCATCAGTGGAAAAAAAAATCTTCATTCAGATCTGCAATATTCAATATTGGTGCACTTGTCATTATTTCCTTCAACTGTTGAAAAATGTCTTCACACTTGGGTGGCCAGTCAAACTTCACTTGCTTCTTTTGCAAAGAAGTGATTGGACTTGCAATCTTTGAAAAACCTCTTATGAATATTTGGTAATAAAAAGAAAGACCCATGAATTATCTAACCACTCTCACATTCTTTAGCATTGACCATCCTCTAATGGCTTCTATCTTCTCATGATCAACTTCTATCACTACTCCTGAAATTATATGCCCCAAGTAGTGAATCTTCTTTTGGTAAAATATGCACTCACTTAGCTTAGAATACAACTTATGCTCTCTTAGAAATTACAACACCATTCTTAAATGTTTCTCATGTTCCTCTTCTAACTTAGAGTAGACAAGTATGTCATCTAGGAACATAGTCACAAACTTGTCTATGTACTCCCTGAACACTCCATTCATTAGGCACATAAACACTGATGGAGAATTTGATACTCCAAATGGAACTACCATGAAGTCATAATGCCCATGTCTTGTTATGAATGTTGTCTTGTTGATGTCTTCTTCATTTATCCTTACATGATGATATCCTGACCTCAAGTCAATATTCAAAAAGATTCTTGCACCTTTTAGTTGATCAAACAAATCATAAAATCTTGGAAAAGGATATTTTTTATTTATTGTGACCTTATTAAGATGTCTAAAATTAATACACAACCTTAAAGTTCCATATTTATTCTTCATAAAAAAACTGGAGATCCCCAAGGTGACACACGTGGGTGTATATACCCCTTCTTTAACAAATCTTCAAGCTTCATCTCCAACACCTTCAATTCTAGTGTACCCATTATGTATGGTTTATTGGACACTGGGGAAACAATTAGCACCAAATCGATAGAGAAATCAATGTCTTTCTTTTATGGAAATCCAAAAATTTCTCTAAAAACGTCTTCAAAATCCTTTAATATCGGATGGTCTTTAATGCTTTCCACTTTATCTTTAGTTACCTCTTCCATATGGGCTGCAAACATATGACATGCCTTCCTAAAACTCTTCTTCAAATGCATAGTTGAAATCTCTCTAACAACTACAAATCTTTGACTGCCTTGAATCTACGTTTGTTACCCTTCTTCATCAAGACATGTGATTGTCTTGTTGTAACAGTCTAGGACAACATAGTTTTTTTCCAACCAATCCATGCCAATTAGAAAATCATATGAACCCAATGGTATGATGTTTACATATACCTTCATGCTTATTCCATTCATGTCCATCGAACAATATTTAACCAACTAATTGATCTTTCTCTTATCCCTTGTCGTTAACTGAACTAACCAAGATTTCTTATGCTTGCTTCTTTGAAAATGAAATATTTCAACCATGTTAGAATTTATGTAACTATGTCTAGCTCCAGAATCAATCAAAATTGCTATGGGATGGCTATTGATCTTACCTTCCACTTCAATCATGGGAGATTTATATTCATCTTACTTGTTATCAAAGGCTACATAAATCCTTGGCATGATTCCTCCCATGTCTTCCACTACTTCATCCTCCTGAGTGTTGTGGGCAGTCCTCGTTCTTTCTCCTTTGTGAGGGAAGTACATATATAAGTGATTTCCCTCACATCCAAAAAATTGAATGAGTTGTTTTTTTGGTATCTTTCCAAATGACTATGCAGTCTTGTGCTCATTTTGGGCTAACTAACCTTGATTATTTTATTGGGAATTATTTCTAAAAAAGGTGGCTTAAAAATTTATTCCTTTGATCCTTTTTCCCTTTCATATTGTCATTCCAAGCCTTCTGGAACACTAACCTTCCTTTTCTCTACTTATAAAGATGGCTTTCCCTCCTTATGGTCTCCTCCAAAGTCTTGGGGTTATCATATTGTATCTTGTCACTATAGGAGGGTAACCCCCTTAGAAACCTTTGGATTTTGACCTTCTCATCATAGATGATTTTAGGGTCTAAATTTCCCAAACAAACTAATTTTCCATAGTTTTTCCCAAAAAACGATTCCCCAAATTCTCTTTTTTCTAAAAATTATTCGACCAAATTCCATAGAATAGATTTTTTTTACCTTAAAAATCGCCAAAATTTTATAGAAAGTATATAAAATTCTTAGAAATTTGAATTTTTTACAAATCTATCGCCAAACATTTTACATTTTACATATTAAGGACTACTAAGATTAACCCAAGTTTCTACATTTTAATATAAATTTACATCCTTAAAATCATCCATGCTTCTCATCCTTGATGAAGGCAACATACTTCAACAATTCAAGAACCACTTCTCATATTCCTCCATTTTCATGGTTCCCAACTTGAGTTCAAATAAATATTTCATCTTTTTCTCATAGTAATGGTCAGAAAAATATTTCTCTTGAACATATCACTTGAACTTATTCCATGAGATCCTCTTCTCATCAAGGTTTTTGACTTGCTTAAGTTAATCCCACCACAATGTTTCATTTCCTTGCAAGTGGTAGGTGGAAATTCTAGCTTCTACCCGGGAGGGGTAATCATGCAGCTGAAAATATTTCTTCATTTCCAATAGTCAAGTCTCAGTCTCTTCTCCTTTCCTATTATCACCATTGAAAGTAGGTGGATTTATCTACCTAAGCTCACCTTGAAAGATGTATACCTCAGTCCTCCTTCTTTACCTCCTGACAAGAGACACACTTGGGATACTCCCGGGCCCCAAACTTGCATGAGTTCTTATGGTATATTTACTTGAAGAATGATGGATCCTTCTCATTCTTATTGATTACCTATCATTTCCATGATCATCCCTTTTGCTATGGGATCTAGATGTAGACACTTGTTTAGAACTAGCTTCTTACTTAGTGCCATATTCATTTTTGACCTGCTTATGAAACATGTTTAAGATCTAAATTATCTCCTCTTGATATTTCATAATATTTTAATTATCATCTGTATATCTATGCACTTCCCTATGCAGTATTTTCATAGTGACATGTTGCTTCCTATTCCTTATTCCATTTGAACTTTTCTCAACATTCCCCATGATGACATACACACCTATGCCCTCTTCCTCATTGTTGTAATATCCTTGAGAACCTTCTATAACTCCATTCCTCATATAAGAACAAAAGTTTCCTTCTTGTACCTCTAATTCTGTAAGAAATGTGCATGTAATAGTCATTGTTAGGCATGCATAGCATAAAGCATTTCATCAAATAGAATACAGGTTCTTTCTTCAATAATTT
This sequence comes from Picea glauca, assembly GCA_000966675.3. Classification (NCBI taxonomy): domain Eukaryota; kingdom Viridiplantae; phylum Streptophyta; class Pinopsida; order Pinales; family Pinaceae; genus Picea; species Picea glauca. The sequence goes on from JZKD02S1682030.1 coordinate 368,368, forward strand.
TTTAAAGACACATTACACCAATTCAAAATCAAAATTATCAGATGAATTCCCCTATGAAACAACTGTCCAACAACTAGAATCATGCCTCAATATGAGTTCTGAGTGAAACATTACAACAATTACATGTTGCAATTTCCACTCTTTTATTGCTACAAAAATATTTTTATTAATTTATAGAAGATTGTATTTCTCAAATAAAAATTTCATACTAACAAATATATTCTACTCCTCAATACTTTTCCAATGACTATTTGTTTTCTCAAATCCAATCTCTGAGATGGAAGTTATGGTTCAAATAAGTTTAGGTCGTTTTACCCAATTTATCACTGCATTCTACAAGTGTCTTATTTCTCTTCCTGCACATTTTCAGGTACCCATAACCAAAATATGACTTTACCGCTAGCTTCTATGTGTCATAATATTTCCATAGACGTCTCTTGTGCCCCAAACAGACTTCAGTGCATGGAGTTATGCCTTTTGGAAGTAAAATTGGTGCCAAAATTTTTCCCTCACTGTTTTGGCTGTAACTTTCTCATACGAGCTCATTTTGCGAACCATTTAGCGCATTGGATAAATCTCTCTGAATTGTTTTATTTGAGATGCAGAGACAAAGTGCACCTTGGTACACTCTGTTATAGTGGGTTTTGACTTGCTAAAAATATTGTTCAGGCCCTCAAAATGGCCCCACAAGTTAATGACCTTCAAAAAGCACAAAAAATCACATAAAATTAATTGTTTTACCACTATAATAACCCTTTAAATCTGAAATATTAAACTCAAATCAGGGGAAACAACAATGATCGATCTTACTCTATCATCCATTGGTGACCAACGTTCTTCCTTGGGAATGCACCACACTTTCTCCAATATGTCAATGCGACCATTGACCACTGACGAAACTCATTAACACCCGATTTACACACAATTCTCATTGGAGAATGAAACTCCTCATTGATTCTGTCATTGTTTGACCATCGACCCTTCAATGATCAATGATCCCCAATGAATCTCTAAAACACTTCCCCAAATAGGCTGACCTGACCATCGGCCATCCACCACTTTTGTTGGTTAACATGTCATGACATGTCGTTACTGATGTGGCATGCCATGTGAATGATGGTGTCATCATCCACTTTTGTCCATCAACCATCAAAAGATTCTCTTGGATGATCCAAAGTCTTTGTCGAATCAGTCGACGCCCAACCATTGGTGCATTAGTCATCGATGACTCTTCTTGCTTGATTTAAAACACTTTGTTGAATTGATTGACACCTGACGATTGACCCATTGGCCATCGATAATTGAAAAAACTTCAGTGGATTCAGCCAACCCCCGACCATTGACGGTCAGATATTTATTATGGATGAACCAAACTTTTGTTTGTTTCATTCGGCTTGACCTTCGGTCGTCAACGATTTCTCTTAGTGAACTTTAACAATTAACAATTTTTCAACATTTCTCCAATTGATCTAGACCGTCGATCTCATCCATATTACAAACCCCTAAAATGAATCCTAACCATTGATTGTCTCAAATTTTTCCAAGTCTGTCAATGCCCTTCCATCAGCCAAAATCCATCAACATTTACTCTTGGTGAATTCCAAACACTTCACCAAACTCGTCGATTTGACCATCGACCATGGGTAGATTTTGTTGTCGAACCTCTCACTTAGAAAATTTTGACAAAAATGCAGGTGAAATTGGGTCGTCGATCTAATTTATTTTCTAAATGGATGAAATGAATCCTCACCATTGATATGCTCAAACTTTACAAAAATTGATACCTTATGGATGTTTAAATTTTTTTATGTGAATCCTGGTCATCGATATCGAGATCAAACTTGATCTTGGTCGTTGATTCAAGGAACTCTTTAAATCACTACAAGAATCTATTAAAACTAAATTTTTGAACATTCCAAGTCGAATTCATCCTTTTCACTTTTCTACTTGGATCCATGGAACCTCCTAAATAGTATGGAGTCATTTAAACCCAGATTTCACTCACAAAATTGGGGATTTCGCTCTAATCTTCTCTATTTTTTCCTGAATACATAATATACAATGTCTACAACAGTGAATTTCACCAGTTCGGAGTTGTCTTGGCCCATATAAGCCCAATGTTTGAACCAAGTGCTCTGATACCATAATGTAATGTTCCCCATCCCATCTGAGGTACATTACGAGGCGAAATACACATAAAAATGAATTTTTTGCTAACTAATTTAGTTCATTTTACAAATAATTGTTTTCTTGTAGCTTTCAACTACGAACTACAACCAAAAATAGATAATTTCTATAACCATAAAATAGATGCATCTACAAAATATCAAAATAACATGAATGCAACTTATTAATTCACACAATGACATATAATTCATTCTCATTTACACAGAGTTGATGCACAACAATATTAGATGTAAATAACTCAACAATAAGATAAAACACTTATCTTTTAATATTGGTTTTGAAACCAACTACTTGGGATGAACATTACACCCAAACATAGACCGATTGTTCCAAATCTCAACAGTTAGTCACCCCCGAGTTGAGCCTAGTAATCCAAAGAAGAGGGTGGTCTCTCATAGTCCACTCACTACTCATAAAAATCAAAACCCATTGATATCTTCCTACAACTATCCCGATTTTCCACAATCTCTCTTCCTCTTGACCTTTCCAAACGAAGGAATGTACCCCTTTGTTGATCCTAGTCCCATGGGTATACCATTCGTTTAACATGGTCTCTATGGCATAGGTAACCAGAAATATCTCAACTACGAACTCAAGGGAACTTGCTGCTAAGAAAAATACCAACAAACAACAACAACCACTTTTTTTTCTAGTGCAACTCGCCCATGAGTTCACTCTTCTGGAATGAAAACCTATCTCTTCAATTTCTAGCTTCAAATATGCTCCAATATGCTCTAGCTCTAAAATTAACCCTCCATGGTTATACCATATCCAAGCTATCTTTCTTCCTCCATACCTTTTTCTCATGCAAAAAAATTGAATAACTAAAATTGTTGTCCCAAACCCATACCATTTTCCTCCCTTTGTATTTACTTGCTTGACTCACACTCTTCCCTAGGATGATTGGACTCAGCCCCCATGTGCCCAATAACTATTGGATGTGATGTTAAGCCCTAATATTGGCTCATTACCCCTTAATTGGGGCATATTAGATTAGTAATGCTATTTTATTTATGTCGGCTTTAGACCATTAGTTGTAATTTAGATTAGTAATGTTA
>JZKD02S1682030.1:388509-403585 GCA_000966675.3 Picea glauca
TATTGTTTATTTCAATGTATATATTATCCTATATGTGAGTTGTTTGAGTCTATTATTTAGGATGTTTTTTGCTAGCTGATTGTGAGAGAGATTCTCTCCAACTGAGTCTCCTATTTTGGCGTGTGGTTCAGATATTCTCTCAAACTTTCCTTATGTTGGTTTATTATTCCTCTTTCTCTTCTAGTGTTGACCCATGTTCGTATCTCAACAAGTTTCCAACAAAACCTTCTAAAACTATCGGCCCTCCTGGAAAACTAGAAGGCAACACAATGCATAGAGTGCACTGTGTAGTCTCACTTGAGATAGCTTTATGGGTGACTGCAATTCTCAAGTTCTTGCAGTCTAGGAATGAGTGGGGTTATGGGGTTGTATTTTATCTTCTTCATGCATTCATCTTGTTATTCATTCAAGTATTCCTAGGATTCAATCCTTTCTTAATCCATGCATGCATTATAATATATCTAGCTTGACCTTTCATTCATAACTAATCATTCATAGAAAGTAAACATGCAAGAAACATCACATATAACACATCTTTTATTGTGGTTCACCCCCTCCTAGGATATGTCCACAAATATTTGGCTTCTCTACTCTTTTATTTAGTTTGCTGCAAAATATGGCGTTGCACGCATTACATATTCCATCATACAATGATGAAGAGGTTCAAGAACCTATGTGAGGCAGACTAGAGCACACTAGGCTCCTCAGCTTGTGACCTAAACCTCAAAATCTAGCTTACTTGACTCTTCTATCACTTTATAACCATCATAACAACTAATGAACTGATCACTTTCTCCCAAAAATCAACCAACTGACTAAACTACAACTAAACCCCTAACCTAGACCTCCTAGGTTCTTATTTATACTATTTTTCAGGCTTATAGCCATTACAATATTTATCAAAAACCCTAACCTTATAATGGTTAGGTTTTCCTTCCTGCACACCACGTTTTTTTCCTCTTGCATGTTGTTTTTCCTTTTTGTATGCATGTTTCTTTGTTACCATCAATTGTGTGTGCTCCAAAAATAGGTCTTCTTTCCAAAATTATGTATTTCCCAAAATAAACCTTCTTCTCCAAAATTGTGCATGTGCCAAAAATAACCTTCCTTCTCAAGATAGGCATGCACCCAAAGGCCCCCAACACTGACATGTGGCTTTTCCCGAGCCACTCAGATGGTGCACGGTCCCCACACTGTCCTGTCCAGACAGTGGAACTTTTCTGGTAGTACCTTTCCTTTTTCTCTCATCTACACAGCTTTGTTTGTTAACACCTCTATTGTCTGCAATGTTATATCCTCCTTCATTAATGTTGTGATGTCTACTTCTGCATGTTCTCTAATTGTCTTCTCTTTTTCCAACTGCACAATCATTTGTGCTACTTTTTCTTCGAGGGGTTCCATTTCAACTTTTTTTTCTTGCTTCTACGTCTGCATTTCTTTCAACTCTGTCTGTAGAGTCTTCATTTCTTGAGTTCCTTCCAAGCGCCTCGTGATGCTCATTATTTTTTGTCATTGCTTGAGCTCTTGTATGGAATTCCTTAATTTTCCCTCTCCCTGGTCCCACTATTGGACCTTTTTTTCATCCTCGAGGATAGTACATATCTACGATGTTCTGTGAAACAACTCCTCTATTTCCCTAACTTCTTTCTCCATCTTAGTGATCTGGAGTGCAAATTGTTGTTCTCTCTATTCTTGGACCTCAGGAGGAGTCTTAGGGTTGAGAATTTCCTTGAGCTCCTCAATTTCCTTCTTGTATCTATGGATTGTTTGTGCTATCAGGCTGATCTTCTCTTCTACACTCCTCTATGGTGCTTGAGAGTTGTATGGGATGCAATCATAAAAAAAAATCAATCCCTATTCTAATTCATCTATCTGTTATTTCTCCTCCTCTTTATTTGAGGTTAGTTGGTCGCATGTTATTTGTAGCATTTCAACATATCATCTACCCACCTCAAAGTTTGTGGCATCCACGTGGGCCCTGGACTGTACTTCTTGCATGAAACTAGCCTGGAATCTTTATAGTGACTTGGCAGGTATTTGTGCCATGACCATTTCCAATTGTTCCACCTCCCATAGGGGTTTCTACGTAGTCTACCGATCCAATTTGATCATTTGACACATTACCGTAAATGTCTCCCTGCCTTGGACTACGAACTGCATTGTCTCTTCTCCTTATTTCTGTGTTGGTGGCTGCTGTGTATTTTCCTATTATTGCACAATGGCCTGTGATCCTAATTGGCTTCATAGTTGTTGTATGTTATCACGGACCTATATAAGCTTAGCCATGATCTCTTCCTGTTGCACCTTTGCAATTTAGACCACTTCTTCCCACCTATCTTGGACCTTGTTTGCAACTAGCTTTGCATCATCCTCTGTTAGGGTGATGATTGAGTCCTCTATGCCATATTTCCTTTTCTTGCACACCTATTTTTCCTACACAGGATTCCTGACTGTCTATGAGGATTGTGCCCCACTTGTTTTACCCTGGGTTCTTTCTTCTTTAGCCTATGAAGTATCCTTCTTTTTGGTAGGTGGCTCGCTTCATTTCCTTGATGTTATTATTGTTCTCCTTGATCATGTTTCTACTGTGGTTCTCTCGATTGGATGATTTTGCGTTGTCATTGTTCTAGTATTACTGGTCGATCTACTTGTTCTCGTTCAAGAGTCTACTTCAGCCTTGTCCTTAGGCCTAGAGTATTTCCCTGTGACTATCCTTGTTGTTGATCTTGCTACTGGTTGATGCCACTGGGTAGGCCAATATTTAATTATCCAGCCCACTTCCTCTTTGGTTACACAATACTGCATCTCTATCCATTCCTTCCTTGGATCCCTTGCTTCTTGGATCCACATGTGATGTTTGGACACCTTGAAATTGGTTATCCCATCTGTCTCTTGGACTACCTCCATAGGTATGCACCATACATTCATTGTGTGTTGTTGTATCTCTTCTAGCAACATTGCAAAAAACGGTGTTTTTTTTCCTGTTGCATTTTGTTTTCCTTTGCCTGCCACAGGGACTCATATCTTGTCACATAAAATTTTCCTTTCCTATCTAGGAAATCTGATAAATTTGGCTTGTCACCCTTCCAAAGAGATAAGGATGATCATCCAAGATTAATGAAACTCTTTTCCATTGTCTTACATGTCTCTACAATCTATTAAACATCAGTTCAACATGTATGGTGCCCAACTGAACATGACCCCCTTCGTGCACTACAAAGCTACTGTAATAACGCCTGATGGAACTTCCTCTTTGCGACATTTACTCAAAATTTTGCAAGCCATAAGCTTGCTGGAGAACCTTGTCACATTATCATTGATATCCTTGATGAAAATTCCCCTATTGCCCCAAGTGGTGTCGAATTGTTCTTTAACCAGTTCTACGATTTATTTCTTGCGCACCTTTTTATCCAAGTATTTCTATGGTTGCATGCAAAATGTGGGGAGCCTTGTGATCTTGGAAATCAGTTCCATATCTATCTATATCGGCATGTGCATCGAAAGGATGACTCTATGTACATGAGTGACTAGTTGTTTCACGTAGAGTCTGACGTTCTTACGACACCCAAAAAGTGGTATATCTAGCAGGTTCATGATGCCTGAGTTATAGAGCCTCGTTATCCACTGTGCGAGCTCCAATATGGGTTTATAGAGGGGTCCAACTTCCCCTTTTTTTATTAAATAAGTGTCCTCAGCCAAATATGGGAATTTGGTGGCATCACACACATCATGGTCTATGTACCTTAGTTTTGGTACCTTTCCCAACATATCCTCCACAATAATCACTACATCTGGGAGATATGGGAGTGTAACCTCCATGGCGTATAGAATCTTTCTTTTCTATCCTTCAATAGATGGGACTACCTTTGTTGCGTCTGTGTCCTCTTCATCCCTTTTGGACTCCGGTCGGTCAGTGATATATTCGACCAACAATTCCTTGTGTTCATGGGATTGTTGCGGTCCCACTTTTTTTCAGGCTTTGCAAGCATCTCAGGGTTAGGTTTCAGAATACCATTATGGGCCATGGAGATCTTCCCTATATCTCTTTATTGCACTATCTGATTGATTGTGTGTTCGAGGTGGTAACATCCTCCATCTCGACCACGTTCTCAGGCTGTGGCACGCCAAACTTTGGTGGGGTCATTCTTCTCTCGAATTCAGGAACTTTCTTTCTTCTGCATAAAATGGTAGCTAGGGAATGCACTCTGTTTCTCTCCCTGTGCTAAAAAATCGATAAATGTTGAATAAACGTCTGCTTTCCACCTTTTATAAACCCGCTCTTATTTATTTTGACTTTTTGTGTCCATTTGCATCGAGTGTAATTTTTCCTGCACATTGTCATCTCATGTTTGTCATGGTAAATACTGCATGCAACGTTTTTCTGCAGTTTTTTATGGTTCAACCAACTTCTATGTCTTTTTGTGTTTTTCTCCCGTTTTCTATTTTTGTATTTCTATTTTCTTCTTTTTCTCCTTTTTATTTATTTTTCTCATTTTTTTGTCCTAATATCTTCTATAGTACACTATATACATGTTTTTCTCATTGCGTTGTGACTTTTAGGGGTTAGGAGGTTGACTTTCCCCATAGAGATTTAGTCAAATCTCGTTGATCATTCCTTTCAATTATGTTCCTCCCAAGTCTTTTATTTGCATATATCCCTCATCTGTGACATTCTTTACTTCATATGTCCCTAGTTAGTGCATTCTAAATTCACAAGGATGTTGAAAAAATGCATTCTCATATAGTAGGACTAGGTGTCTCTCCTTAAAACTCTTCTTCTTAATATGTCTGTCATGCCAGGATTTGTCTCTTGCTTTATGTACTTCCTGGTGAAATCTTGCCAAAATGTTGTCCTCTTCCATTTCCATTAGTTGATTTAACCTTTCCTATACTATGCCTCTTTCTGTCATGTTGGTAATTGCTGCTACACGCAGACTAGCTACCTGAAATTCTAATGGCACCACTACATCCTGCCCATACACTAATCTTAATGGTGTATGTCCTGCCAGCTTCTTAAATGTCATCATGTATGCCCATAGTACTCCTGGTATTTTCAAGTGCCAATCATCCCTATTGACATTGTAGATCTTTGTCAGAGCATTTTCCAAGATCTTATTGAATGCTTCTACTATTCCATTTTCATAAGGATGGTATGGTGTAATATTCTGGTGATAAACTTCAAACACCTCAGTCATAGCCCTAATGGTGTTTTTGATAAAGTGAGTGCCTTGGTCACTCATCAAAATCCTTGGACATCCAAATATGGTGATCACTTTCTCAAACACGAAGTGTGTTGTTATTTCTGTGCTGCAGTCTTTTACTGGTGTTGCTTCTGCCCTTCTTGTTAAGTATCCAGTCGCAGTAATGATATATATAACTCCTGACCATTTTGTTGGTGGATGGATTGGTCCAACACAGTCTATTTCCCATTTTTCAAAAACCTTCAAAGTTACTTGTGGTCTTAGAGGCATCTCATCCTTTCTGTTGGTTTTCCAAACCTCTGACAGACATCACATTTCTGGAAATATTCCTTGGCATCTTTATTGATTGTTGGCCACCATAATCATGCGCACAATACCTTTTTTGTGGTATATTTTCCTGCATAGTGTCCTCCATCTATACCTTCATGAGACTCTGCCAAAATTCTAGGCCTTTCATGCTCTAATACACACCTTCTCAAAATGTTATCTTCGCTCATGTTATATAAGTGTCCTGCAATAAGTTGATATTTTGTAGCTCTAACTACTGGATTTTTCTTCTACATAGTGCTAAACTCTTGTGGAACAATCCATGTACTTAAGTATTTAATGATATCAACAAAGTATTCGTCAACTACCTGGACTAAAAATAGTTGCACATCAGGGAAGTTGTCTTCCAAGTTGGTAGGTTCTTTTCCATTAGTTACCCTTGACAGGTGATTAGGTCTTGCGTTCAACTTCCCTAATTTAACTATAACTTCGAAATCAAATTCTTGAAATAACAATATCCATCTACAAATTCTCCCCCCAAACACTGGCTTTTTGAATAGATATTTGAGGGCAGAATGGTTTGTGAACATCTTAAAGTGTTTACCCAGTAAGTAGTGCCTAAAATTATGTAGTGGATATACCATGGCTAGGCCTTCTCTTTCCGTGGTGTTGTAATTCTACTTAGATTATGACAATAATCTTCTTACAAAGGCTATAGGGTGGTCTAAGTCCCCTGATCCTTGTTGCACCAAAATTGCTCCAAGTTCTATGGTTGATGCATCTACATGCACATGAAATTTCTTTTTCCAATCTAGGAATAATAGGATAGGTGTTGTGACCATATTTTATTTTAAGGTGTCCAACACTTGTTGACAGTCCTCATTCCACTGGAATGTGACATCCTTCTTTAATAGTTTTTTCATTGGCATAGTAATCTACGTGTACCCCTTTATAAATTTCCTGTAACAACATGTATGTCCGAGTGTTGCTCTCAAATGGCATATTGATTTTGGTGGTGGTAAATTCACAATGACTACAATCTTGGTAGGATCTACTAGTAAGCCTTGTTTACACACTATATATCCTAACAATATTCCAAAATGTGTCCCAAAAATGCATTTCTTTATGTTTAATGATATCTGACATTGCCTGCATCTTTCTAACATTTTCCTTAATACTTCTACATGGTCCTTTGACAAACTATATACAGTCTAGTCATCCATATATACTTCTAGAAACTGATGTATGAATTCCTTAAAAGAAGTTATGAATACTCTTTAAAAAATGGTTGGTGCATTCTTTAGCCCAAAAGACATGACTTTGTATTATTAGGATCCCCATTCAGTAGAAAAAGTAGTCTTCTACCTATCCTTTGGAGTTATTTCAATCTAATGGTAACCTGAGAATCCATCTGTAAATGAATATGCTTCCCGAACTCCGACATTCTCTAAGACCTTATCTGTAAAAGGGGTAGGAAAAGAGTCATGTAAGAAAGCATCATTAAGTTTTCTCAAATCTACTCAAATCCTTATCCCCCCTTATTTCTTTTCTTGGACTACCATAGGACTTATCCATTCAGATTCCTCTGTTGGTTCTATGATACCAACTTCCAACATTATGTCAATTTATGCCTTCAATTTCTACTTATATACTGGATTTAGTATATAAGGTATCTTCCTGATAGGTATTGCCTCAAGTTTGAGAGGAATTTTCATCTCTCCTAGCTCTCCTACTACACCTTTCATCTCTATAAAATTTGTTGGGAACAAGTCACTATATTTGCACAGTAACTTTGTTATTCTTTCTATTGTTTGTTCATCCCAATAGTCTCCAATACTTTCCATTTTAGGATTTTTAGTTGTCCCAATGTTGACTTTCTTCACTTTGATTGGTGCAACAAATACTTATGACTCTAGATATGGACCTTCCACCTCTCTTTCTCCTTCAATTTCTGTAATTTGAATACTGTGTGGGTCATCTTCATCCAGTGCTTCCTCTTCAATATGATAGCATGAAAGTAGTTCTTTGACTGTATGTTTATTTTGTTGTTGATATTCTATCATGATTTTAATCTCTGGCTCATCAATAAATATTACACCTCTTATCTGATTTAGTGATGAATCAAAGTTGGGGTTCTTACATTCAAATGAAAAGGTTTCAACAAAGTTTTGTTGTAAGGTTGTCCATTTTGTAGTGCCTCTACACATCTCCTAGTCTACATACCAGGTCTATGGGATTCCTTCCAATGTATGGATGAAGTGATGAGGCCATTCTTTGGGTGGTATCATCCTCCATTTCGTTCTGCACTTCTCCAAATGTTCTGTTGGTGTTCCTTGCCCATCATACCTCTACATTTTATTTCTCCTTTGTTTTGCATCAAATCTAATGCACAATAATTGTTTACATTGGTACCAATCATAAATTGTTTATTTGTGTGCACCCAACCATATTGTAGGTGTGGCCTTGACTGAAATATCTAGGGATAATAGTCTCTGATTTTCCAACACTTCTTCCTCATATTTTTTCATAAATTCCTCTTAGTCATTTATTCCATGAAAACTGGGAGGTTCTCTTATCTCTGTACCAACCCATCTTACTACGCGGTCTATTCTTGCTCACCTTCTTGTGGAAACTTCATGTAATCATTGTTTTCAATTCTAGAAACATGTATCTGATTCAAAATCACATGATGTGATGCTTCTCCAACTGAGTACCCCATCTACAGTTTGGTTGACATAATCTTCTTCTCACACAATGGTTCTATACAATCGGCTTATTTATTTCAAATCCAAACAAGTGGTTTCTACAAACCTTTCTCCTTCTCAAGAATCTAATGGCACAATGAATCTATATTCACCTGATTCAAACATCATTTTCCTTGTCTTCAAGTTGATTATGGCCTGGTTATCAAATGTCCAATCCAATACAAGCAATGTTGGATAAGGTGTTGTGTCATATACTATCTCTATTACTTCAAAGCATTCCATAGTGTGCACTCCATCCAAATCTATTGTCACACCTTTAAGCCTTCCAATTGGTAAAACTATTTGTTGATTTGCTAATTTCAACTAGACAGGTGAATAGCCTAGTGTGGGTTATCCCATACCATGTCTTCTTAGGTAACACATTTACTTCAAAGCCCAAGTCCAGTGTAATATCACCCATATTGAAGTCCCCAATGTTAGCATTTAGTCTGAATTCCCTTCTTGTCCTTCTTCTTTTGTGGAGGTGATTGACTATTTCTACTCTAATTTCCCTTCTGCCTCTATGTTACATCCTTCTAGCAGCTTTTGTAACATCTTGAAAGATGATGGATCCTTTAATAACTTAACATGGGATTGCAGAAAAGTTTTTATGTTACTTACTTTCTCTAAAGGTTGTGCTTCACTAGTGTCATCCATTGAGGAGGGAATTCCGTACATTGGTATGTCCTGAGTGTGTTGCGTGGCTGATGTAGACACAATATTTTGATTAAGAAACTCTTCTCTTTCCTTCTTGAATTTTCCTTTTCTTTCCTTGTATCAAGCTTCTTTTGTGGGTCAATATTCTTCTTCACCCATTGGTGTTGCGTTGGACCTTGTATTACTACATCATTTCCTATCTTAGCTCCTCCTCGTGTGACTATGTTGATGTTTCTTCCATCATCCCTGGCTTCTATAAAAATCCACTGTACATTCTGGTTGTTCTGGTTCCTCTTTTCTTGGATCTTTCCCAAGAGTGTTGGATAGTGTTCTGTATCATGGTCTGTTGTGCAAAAGTACATATATGTCATAGATGGAAGTGGGAATTCCCTTGCATAATTTCCTGGTGGTTGGCAGTTGTGGCACACTACTGGGCCTCTGCCTCGTCCAAATCCTTCTATACCTTGTCCTCCACATTTGTATCCAACTCGATATTCTCGCGGTGCATTGCACTAAGGTACCTAGTTGTACTACGTGGGGTTATATTGTGGCTGTGCATTATTGTATTGTGGATGCGCAGTGTTATACTGTTGCTACACATTACTGCATGGAGGTGGTATCTGGTTGAACTAAGGTGAATCTTGTCCTGTCATGATTTCTTATTGCACCCTATAAGTATCTAAAGTTCTTTCTCTCATCAACTCCATTGTTGTACAATATTTATCATCATGACCCACCGACTTGCAAAAATTGCAATATGAACTTTTGGGTAATGTTTGATACTTCTTCATCATTGGACAATGATATGGATCATGCCCATGCGTTTCCAGATCTCACACCATGGTCCCCCTGTTTGCAAAGGGTTTGGTACTCCTATTTCCATGTACTATGTGAACATTGGGCATTCAGTCATATGGTGTCCTCTTGTCCTGCATGTGGTACACCAACAAATTATCTTTTCTCTTTTCCCTTATTCTAGTTAAGTTGAAATGTTAGGCTCTTCAGAGCCTCCTTCATCTCCTCTATTTTTGGATCTATCTTTTTATATTGGTTCTCTTCCATTTGTAAGGCTACCTGCAGAGCCTCTACCTAAGTTTGGAACTTTTGTTGTCTTAAAGGGTATTTCAAATGTGGTAACATTGAGTTCACAAAGAAGTGCCTATGTTACATGTCAGTAATTGCATACTTCAACTTCCCTTTCAAATTTTTGAACCTTTGATCAATCTCCCAAAAAGACTCACCTAGTTTTTTCCTAATTTCAATCATTTCATTCATATACTGATCTTTTGATCTAGGCTTCTAAAATTCATTTAGCAGTATTATTTTCACGTCTGGAATAGTCCTTGTTACCCCTGGTGGATTTGTTACATCTAGGCTCATGTACCAGTCTAGTGCGGGGTCTCTTAGCATGATAGATAACTGCAAAATTTTTGTATCCTCATCTGTGATATTCTTTGCATCCCATATCTTCTCACATATGAATAAGTGTTTTTCAGGGTCCTCTGATGCCTCTCTCTGAAATTCTAGTAACTTGATCATAGGATCACGTCCTTCCATTTTGAACTGTGTTGAACTACAACCTCCGCACGGTGTAGATATTTTATTGTTACTAACTGAAATGGCTCCCCCAGTTGATGCTCCTTGACTGGATCCTTTTCCTATCGTTCTTTTGCCACTAAAATTCGGTTGTCTAGACGTTGGTGTTCTTTCTGGTGTACTAGTCGCACATGGGGTTACAGATTCCACACTGACATTGATCTAGATTGGAGTTCTTCCTTATGTTCCTACCCTTGGACCTTTTGTTTTCCTTTCATATGTTGCACGCAGGATTTCATCAACCTTATCCATAGCCCAGAGATTCTCTAACTCTTCTTCATCACTTTCCAAGCCCTATCTATCAACTATGGATCTCTTCTTATTATTCATCTTATTTTGGTAGGGTGCTCCACTGCCCTTCTTTCTAGTTGTTGTAATGATATGCTTTATCTGGTCTTCCTCCATTATGATTAGGTCCATGGCCTCCTTCCTCTTTCCCTTATCCGTTTCTTCCTCCATTTCCCCACCTTTTGTTAGTGCTTCCGACCTTCCCCCATGCACACATGGAAATTTAGATGTCTCATTCCATGGTCATCACACCGTTTTTATACAATAAAATCTTGATTGAAGTATACAATGATCTGATATACCTACCTCTTGGTCCTTTTAGAAAATCCTGCTCTGCTGCACTGTAAGACTTCACAATATCTACTGCAAATTCGGTGATAAACCTTGCAACAATACGGTCTAACCAAAAATCTATTGTGCGTGTAAATTTGTTGTTAAATTGTTGTAACTGCAAGATCTCCACAGGATTCCACTCTAGTTGTCTAATTTTATTTGTTGGGTGGTTTTGTTTTAACCTCAATAACCACTCATGCAACAAATGCAGGAAATCATAGAAAAATACCTCATGCAAGTTGTTAAACACATATTTGTCAAGATATTTGCATGGTGTTAACTTAGGTTTTATGTTATCCTTCTACGCAAAATCAAGTTCCTTTGTTTTCAACCATCTTTCAATATCCGCCTTCACTTGGTTCGACGGATTGAACATTCCCTTATATACTTTCATTATGTGCGCGATTCTTCCACGGATCTCGTCAACTCAATCCTATACAGTTCCAGCCAACAACGAAACGATTTGTTGGTTTATTATTCCTCTTTCTCTTCTGAGGTTGACCCACATTTGTATCTCAATAGGTTTCTAACAAAACCCTCTAAAATTATCGGCCCTCCTGGTAAACCAAAAGGAAACACAGTGCACAGAGTGCATTATGTAGTTTCACCCGAGATAGATTTATGGGTGAATGCAATGATGAAGTGCTTGCAGTCTAGGAATGAGTGGGGTTCTGGGGTTGTATTTTATATTCTTCATACATTCATCTTTCTATTCATTCAAGTATTCCTAGGGTTCATTCCTTGTTTAATCCATGTATTCATTCTAATATATCTAGCTTAACCATTCATTCATAACTAATCATTGACAGAAAGTAAACATGCAAGAAACATCTCATATAACACATGTTTTACTGTGATTCACCCCCTCCTGAAATATGTCCACAAAGATTTGACTTCTATACTCTTTTATTTACTCTGTTGCAAAATATGGCGTTGCACGCATTACATCTTCCATCATACAATCATGAAGAGGTTCAATAACCTCTGTGAGGCAGACTATATAACACCAAGATCCTCATCATGTAACCTAACCCTCAAAATATGTCTTACTTGACTCTTTTATCACCTTATTCCCATCATAACAACTACTGAATTGATCACTTTCTCCCAAAAATCAACCAACTCACTGAACTACAATTGAACCGCTAACCTAGACCTCCTAGGTTCTTATTTATACTATTTTTTGGGTTTATAGTCATTACAATATTTATCAAAAACCCCAACCCTATCATGGTCAGGTGTGTCTGCTTTCACGTCATGTTTCTTTTCCTCTTGCATGTTGTTTTTCCTTCTTTTTCTGCATGATTCTTTCTTACCATCGATTGCACACATTCCAAAATTAGGTCTTCTTTCCAAAATTAGGTCTTTCCCAAAATATACCTTTTTCTCCAAAACTGTGCTTGCGCCAAAAATGGCCTTCCTTCTCAAGATAGGCATGTGCCCAACACCTTCTATATTGGGATTAAGTTAGATCTGATAACAACTTGTGAAATCTATATAATAGAGTCACAATCTATTGTAAGTAAATCAATTATTCAATAAATTTTTGTTTGTGTGTGTAATAATGTCTCATCTCTCATATTTTATCTTGGTATCAAAAGCGGGTCTGGACTCAACTCGATCATGAGAAGGCCCAAGAATATGAGAGAGATGTGAGTTATAATCCATTGTAACTATGTGGGATTAGTGTTACTGTAGGTGAGACTAGATGATTTGTTTTGTGAGTTATTGATGGAGTATGTGTTTCGTGTGAAGCATTTTGTGTACCTGTGTGAGATATATGTCCACATATTTCCTTTCCATTAGAGGTCACAGTGTAAGATTGTCTGAGATACATTCTATATCTAGATTATTTTCCTAGAGAACTCGCGAGCACCATAGTTTCATACCTAGGTGTCTCGGTAGATGGAAGTATGTCCATAGTATGGCCAATTGTTCAATGTTTGCAGTTGAATTCGAATTGATTTCTTGGTCTGAAGAAATTGTATTTCCAAATTTAGAAGGGATCAAGTGTAGGTAAAAGATAAGTATAGATGGGTGTCTAGTTAGTTCTAGAGTTGTGGATCTATGGAAAATACCTTATTAGTTGTTAAAGACATGTGAGTGGTTTGATAATTAGGTTACATAACATGTGTGAGTTGTTTTCTAGTAACTTCAGAAGATCCATGATTTGGGAGTTTAGGAATGGAACTCTAAAATTCAACTCGGGAGATACACCTTTATAAGGGTTTAGAGAAAACTTGATGTAGTTAGTATCCTAGAATATTTTGAAATGATTAAGAAATTCTTATGAAGACAAAGATCCAAATAAGTACTTGTTAAGGGAGCGTGTTGGACTAATCAACTCCTACTTGTATTATTGTTATTGCTAGTTTCTTCATAATATGGTTTGTTAATGTATTGTTTATTGTAATGTATAAATTATCATCTATGTGAGTTGTTTGGGTCTATTATTTAGGAGGTTGTTAGTTAGTTGGTTGTGAGAGATATTCTCTCCAATTAAGTCTCTTATTTTGGTGTGTGGTTGAGATATTCTCTCAACATGTCCTTGTTACATCTAATAACAACTTGTGAACTCTATATAATGAAGTCACAATGTATTGTAAATAATTCAATTATTTAATAGAGTTTTGTTTGTTCAAGTCTAAAAATATGTACATTCTATACCCTTGTGGATTTGTACCCTACTAAACACATGTTCTTAACCATTAGAACCACTCAAAATATTATATTACATTGAATTTGATGTAAAGGATATAGAAGTACCTATATGAAAAATACTAAATGGTGTACTTTATATATATGAAGAATAAAAAATGACATTGAAATATTTTATTTATGACCGATATTAAAATATTTTTGAAGATTAATATTTTTTTAAATACCACATGTTAACTTCATATTAAACATAGAAAAAATTACATATCATACATTATTATAAAAAACACCTTTAAATATAATAATAAACAACAACACTATTAGTTAAAATAACAAAACAACCATAAATTAATATATATATGTGAAATTACTAATGTCATATAACTAAAATCCCTAAAACCTAAACCTAGTTAGCTAGTCAACTTTGAGATATATAAATAATGTCCATTTAAATACAATTAGTATGAATTTATTTATATCAAAATTTGTGTTCCATGGGGTTTTGATCTTTGTTTTTCTCTCTTCTGCTCCATTCCCGTCATATTTTGAATGCTACATGATAAAAACTTATTTCACTTTAAAACTTAACTCAAATTAACAAAATAATTATTTAGGTCACATGAAGTGGCCTGTGTTTTTCACTATCCTATTATGAATGCATGGCCTATGTTTTTCACTATCCTATATGAATGCAATTTTGTCAATTTTTTTAAACTTTTGGGAATAAATGTTTAACATAATTTGACTCAATTTTATGATCTCAAGCCTCCTCAACTATCTATTTTTTGCAACTATTAAAATTTAAAATGATGTTGCCAATTTTATGGATGAATAGGGTTGGAAAAGGAAAAAAAGTATTTGTCTTTTAACTTAACATATAATTATTTTCAGTTTGTTTCACAATAAGTTTATTTGAATTTTTTTTCATTTATTTTTAGTTAATCTAGTAATAAGTTTATTAAAAATATAAAATTGGTGTACTCTTGAATTCCACATTCATTATTATCTAGATTTGATAATAATAATAATAATAATCTTATAATAATTTTATTTTTGTTTTCTTATACAAAATTCTTATTTTATTGTTTTTCTTAAAAAATTAATTCCTAATCAACATAACATAAAATGATAAATATTCATCAATTGAGATTCTCTACCGCAACTAAACTTTCCATGACTACTCTATGCTTAACATACACAACCCTACATACACCCATTTCATTTAATGTAGTTTTGTTAATGCTAAGATATCTGAGATTAAATTAGCAATTTCTCCAAAAGGTACAAAGACACATTTATAAAAGAGACAGCCTATTATATATATATATATAT
>JZKD02S1682030.1:434540-457809 GCA_000966675.3 Picea glauca
TATTAATTAATTGTTTATAACTTTTGATTAATTTATTTATTTAATTAATTGATTACATATCACATTCAATGACATGGGTAATAAGTTAAAGGGGTTAATAATTTAATTTATTAAAAACTTACGTATACAGGGGGGGGGGAGAAACATTAAATAAGGGGATAAGAAACATTAAATGGAGGGGATAAGATAAAAAGTATGGGGATAAGATAATAAATAAAGGGATAGGATATTAATGGGGCAGATAAGGAAATTAATGAAAGGAGGAGAGTTGGTGAAGGAGGATATGATGGGGAAGAGTCTTACGGGTAGGGCATTCTGGTAGGAGGAGGAAGCATTTTTAGAGGAGGACATTTCTGTGGAGATCTTTGGTGTGAGGAGTTTGGCTTTGGGGGTTTTTGGTGAATCATAAGTAGGGGGCACCGGTTTGCTGGGGGTTTTGGGCACGGGGGCCAGGATATCCTTACGGTATCCTGGAGCTAGGGAGCTGGATAGGCTCAGGGAGGAAAACTTGGTTTTGGGCAGTGTTTGACACAGTTTCAACTTCAACAAAGGACATCTAGATCAACAGGGAAATTAAGATCAGGAAGAGGTAATTTATGTTATTCTGTTAAGTAATTCTTATTCTGTGATGAAATTGTTGTTCTTTAATTAATTTAATATTCTTATATGCTGACTGAAAGAAATTATTGAGTCTTTCTGTGTAAAAGTAATCTTATCGGTTGCAATTTATGAATTTTAATAAGTCCAAATTAATTATGGTCTCTACACTGAGAGAAAATCGATGTGTTCGATGTGTTTGATGTGTTGGACCAGAGGTGCCCCCATATCATTTGATGTTGAGACAGTGTAGAGAGGAGGTGGGCTCTGACCATTGCTGCCAAGAAATGATGTCTGCTATTTAGATCTAAGGTGAGAGGTCGACCATCATTTGGAGCATGACGAGAGTACAATCCTTGTTCTAATTAGAGGAATCACTACCATCGTTGAGAAATCTGTTGTTTCTTCCTTCACGTGAGTGTTGTTTTTAGTGTGGGACTCTATTGACGTTGTTGTGAGAAAGGTGTCAGGACCTTAATTTTTGGGTTGTAGCTATCAATAAATGAAAAGGTGAAGCATTCTTTGAACAACACAATGTTGATTTCTAAAGTCCTTTTTAATAAGGTGCAGATCAAGTGTCAAAGATGCATTTACTAATGTATTTAAAGTAGGTTTTGTTTGGTGAAAATTATAGACTGTATTGACATATATTTGGCAGAGCAACATGTTTTGTTTTATTGTTGTTTTGGTTGGTGTGTGTAACTTAATGAAGGCTTGAATACACGGTGAGCGGAGGAATTTCCCATCGGCCAGTGCTTGGAGGAAAGTCTATGGAAGTATCTGTCCATTGTATGAGTGTTATTGCGTATCTCAAATTTTGTTGAAACTTCATTAAAAAATAATAAGAAGAAATAAAAAAAGGAGAAGAGTGGCATTTAAAAAAACGAGAAGAATGGCATTTAGAATTCCAATATTTTTTGGGAAAAATTATGATAATTGGGAATTTAGAATGAAATTAACATTTTATTCGTATGAGTTATCAGATATAGTAGTGATTGGTTACACTGAACCACAAGATAAGTCTATTTTGAGTGTTGATGAAAAGTAAAAGCTTGATGAAAATAGGCAAAAGAATAAAAGGGCTTTGTAGATAATTGGACAAGATTAGGATGATTAAGTTGTTGGAAGTATTAAACCATCCACTACAATGAAGCAAGCATTGAAAATTATAGAGACATCATATCAAGGCACTAGTAAGGTAAAAATTGACAAACTCGAAGCACTTAGAAGAGAATTTGAAAACTTACAAGTGAAAGATTATGATTCAATATATTAGTTTATATATCGTGTTATGGATCTAGTTAATCAAATAAGAAAAAATGGTGATGAGCTAGAATATCAAAAGGTTGTAGAAAAGTTTTTAAGAAGTTTGCCTATAAAATTTGATGCAATTGTTATGGTAATTGAAGAATCTAAATATTTGATTACACATTCTATGGATGCGTTGGTTGGTTCCTTGAAAAATTATGAAGACAGGTTGAGGAATGAAAATACCTCATTGGAGCATGCATTCAAAACAAAAATGACATTTGGAATAGGAAGAGGAGGAGGAAATCCAAGAAGAAGAGGAAGAAGAAGAGGAAGAAATAATTTTCAAAGAGAAGAAGGAAAGATTCCAAATCCAAGAGGAAGGAGAAATCAAAATTTCATATCAAACGGAAGAAATAACAATCAAGAATCAGAAAGGTATGACAAATCAAATATTCAATGTTATTATTGCTAGAATTATGGTCACTTTGCAAATGAATGCCAAAAGAAACAAGCATATATGAGAAAGCAAAATGCAAATTTCTCTTAGAGTAGTTCTGAGACATTGTTTATTACATGTCATGTAGCTCAAGAAAATGCAAGTAAGATCTGGTTTCTTAATATTGGTTGTAGGAATCATATGAAAGGAAATAAAGAGTTTTTTGAGAATTTGGATACATCAGTTAAATAATAAATTAAATTGGGTAATGATAACATTGTAGAAGTCATGGGAAAAGGTGCAATTATTGTAATAACAAAGACTAGAAATAAAACTATTCCTGATGTTTATTTTGTACCTGGTTTGAAGCATAATCTCATAAGTGTGGGACGACTTACTCAAAAGGGTTATAGAGTTGCTTCTGAAAATAATGTATGCACTATATTTGATATTCCTCCTAGTAAAAATGTGATTGGAAAAACTGAAATGAAAAACAACAAAATGTTGCCACTTCGGATGAAAATTGATTCAATGATGGAGAAAATTGGAGCAAGTTTCAAGGCATCAAGTCAAGATCAAGCATGGGTATGGAACTTGAGGTAAGGCCATATAAACTTCAAAGGATTGTGTTTGTTGCAAAGAAATGAAATGGTAAGAGGTTTACCACCTATTCAAGCACCAATAATTTCATGTGAAAGTTGTATTTTGGGCATGCTACATAGGAAAATATTTCCAAAAGAAATTTCATAGAGAGCTTGGGCACTGACGGTAGCCGGTCCCTCCGCGGACGGTCGCCCCACCAGGACCTTCTTTTCTCCCCGTGGCCCGAAGAGTCAATGCTCTTCCAACTCCCTCGGGAGTTCTTTACCCACAGTCGTCTCGGCAATCTCCTCTTCGCGTATCGGGAAATCGGATCTCGCGATATCGCGAGGCTTGCAGCAATGTCCTCGTGCAATCAAACACCGAAACCCCGATCTCCGATGGTCAACGGTCAACCTCGGGGTATCGCTACTCGCGATGCCGAGCCCTTGTATCTCGAAACTCCGAGCACCAAGGTGCCGATACCACGTGTTATACTCCACACAGCCTCCGTGTGACCCGTCGCGACTCGGGACTTCTCTATCTCTCTGTGCTTCCTCTGACTTCGAAAACGCCGAAGTGCCAAATCCTGACTTCTCGGAAGCTCATGCCACCTGTCCCTCCGGGGATCGACGACTCTAATCAAATCGGGGAACCGCAGCTTGCGCTTTCGACGTGCATGTGGTTCTTGCACTCGACAACCCTGATTCGTCGATATACGATGGCAAATGTTTCTTCCTGTGCCTGAGGGTTAACCTCCTCACTCCTTCTCCCAGATCCAATGATCCACAGGACTTCGCGAGTCTTCACGACAATTTCAAGTCCTCGATTCTCTTCCTCTATGAAGAAATCTCCACTCTACCACCTTTATCCAATGCAACTGAAAACAAAGGTGCTATCCCTCCAGAGCTTCGTTCCTCTGGTTCCTTCAGAGACTTCCCTGCGTTCTGCGCACTCTTAGACCTTCAACCACTCTCCAAGTGTTGAAGTCTTCCGGGTCCTGTACGCTCACACTCGCAACAGCTTCAACCTTGTTCTTCTCAGACTTGCTACTGAGACTCGAACTCGATCTGCACTCACCTGCACGGCTCAAATAATTCAACCCCAACTTTGGACACAAGAGAACAAAAGTTCAACTGTGAGCCTCCTCAACGCACTCTATGCGAAGGAATTCGACTGCACTCTATGCAGGAATCTCCTGGCTCAAGCAGAGAAAAAATTGGAACTCATTCCCTCATTCTCTCAGGTTTCGAACCTGATATGCAATCACATATGCAGCATATAACATATAAGCATAGAAAGAAGCAAACATGCAAAGGCACAATATCAACAACACACAGAGATCAAACACATCCATGGAATTGAATCAAAGATTTACTATTAACTCAATATCTATACATGGAGGTTCTTCACAACTCTCTGCTCTGTTCTTCTTTTTCTCTATGCTAATGCTGAATAAATGTTCTGTTACAATGATACAAGGGAGGGTGTCTATACTCCGTTTTCCCTCTCGAAAGGTGACTGTCTAATCTACAATAAATTTCTATCTAACAGCCTTAATAGTTTTAAATGCCTTCCTATCTATAACATAATACAAGTGCGCCCGGCTTTGAATGCCTTTAGTTAAACGGCGGTGCAAAAATACCAAGGTAAAATTCAAAATCTGAAGTTTGTTGGCTTGTCCAGCTGTCTCTTCTTTCTCCACGCACTGGCTCGCTTGGTCGGTGAGCGATGCTCCTGCATCATACTCCTCGGCTCAAAAGATTTCATGGGCCCCTGCTCATGAGCTCCTGTACAGTCTGCCCATGCTTCTGAATCACTGCCTCTGTTTCCCAGCTGGCGTCCTCTACTGGGTGATTCTTCCACTTTACCAGGTATTCAAAATACTGCTTCCTCCTGGTCTTCTTACCTGCTCGCTTATCCAGTATGCACTCCATCTGTGTCTTCTGTGCAACTGGTAGTGCTTCTGCCATTTAACCACTGCTTCCTCAGTTCTAGTGCTTGCTTCTTCCGTCCTGTAGGGATATAAATCCGAAATATTGAAAATTGGAGATATCCCGATGCCCTTTGGCAACTCAAGCTCGTATGCATTCTCGCCGAATTTCCTCAGAATTCTGCATGGCCCGATCTTCTTCATCTTGATCTTGTTATACGTTCCCCTTGGGAACCTTTCCTTCCACAGGTGTGCCAGAACTATGTCCCCAACTTCAAACTGAAGCTGCCTCCTTCTTTGGTCGGCTCTGTGCTTGTACTCCTGGTTGGATTTTTGCAATTGCTGCTTCACCTCTGCGTGAAGTTCTTTCATCACCTGAGCGAATTCTTCAGCTCTTGTGCTGCTAGTCTCAGCCTGTTCTGGCTCCCTGAGCTCAGACACTCCTCTTGGCTGTGTTCCATATAAAATATGAAATGGACTCTTACCTGTACTTCGATTCACTAAATCGTTGTACGCAAATTCTGCCTGTGGTAGGATCTGATCCCAACTGGTGTGATGCTCCATCACCAGGCTTCTCAACAGATCTCCCAAGCTTATGTTGACCACTTCAGTCTGCCCATCTGTCTGCGGATGGTAAGCATAACTGAATGCTAAGTCAGTCCCCAGCTTCTTCCATAGGGTCCTCCAAAAATGACCTATGAACTTGGTATCCCGATCCGAGACTATGCTCCTCGGCAATCCATGCAATCGCACGATCTCTTTGAAAAACAAATTTGCGATGTGTGTGGCATCGCTTGTCTTGTGACACGGGATAAAATGTGCCATCTTCGAGAACTGGTCCACCACAACAAAGATGGAATCAACCCCTCGCTGTGTTCTCGGCAAACCCAACACAAAGTCCATGCTAATGGCTTCCCATGGCCTCTCGGGTATAGGCAACGACTGATATAACCATGTGTTATGTTTTCTGCCCTTCGCGTGTTGACAAATCCTACACCTGTCAACAAACCTCTTCACATCTGCTCGCATGCCTGGCCAATGATATGATTCGCTCATCTTGGCGAATGTTTTTTCATGCCCGAAATGACCTGCTAGTCCACCGCAGTGCTTTTCTCATACCAAATTATCCCTCATAGAGAAATCTGGGATGCATAATTGATTGCCCTTGAAAAGCAATCCATCCTGGATCAGGTAGTCAATCCACGGACTCCTATCCCTGAGAACTGGGTTCTCGACTGCTTCGTATGCCTCGCCAAAATCCGCGTCACCTGCATACATATCCTTTAAATTTTCAAAACCCAAGGTTTTGACTCTAAACTCTTGCAGCAACAAGCATTTCCTGCTCAAGGCATCAGCCACCTTGTTCACAGTCCCCGAAATGTGCTTGATCACGAACATGAAATTCTGCATATATTCTACCCACTTCGCATGCTTCTGGTTCAGCTTCTCCTGCTGACTCACGAACTGCAATGCGTGATTATCACTGTACAACACAAATTCTTTGGGTATGAGATAATGCCTCCACTTTTTCAATGCCTGGATGATGTCATAGAATTCTTTGTCGTATGTGGAGTATTTCAATTTTTCATCATCCAGCTTCTCGCTGTAATATGCAACAGGTCGGTCATCCTGACTTAAGACCCCTCCAACAGCATACCCACTAGCGTCACATTTTACCTGGAAGGTCTTCTGAAAGTCAGGTAGCACTAACACTGGCTGCTCGGTTATCTTCCGCTTCAACAGATTGAAGCTTCTTTCAGCCTCTGCTGTCCAATGAAAGACCTTATGCCGCTTCTTCACAGTGTCCATCATTGCGGCACTGATCCCACTGAAGTTTTGAATAAATTTTCTGTAGAAGCTTGCCAAACCATGGAAGCTTCGTACCTCAAAAACATTTCTCGGCGATGGCCAATTCCTGATTACATTCACCTTCTCAGGATCCATCTTTAATTCATTTGCCAAGATTACAAAACCCAGATAAATGAGTTTTGTCTGCATGAACGAGCATTTCTTCAAATTTACCAGCAGCTTCTCCTGCTGCAGTCTTCTCATCACTATGGCTAAATGCCTCAAGTGTTCTTCCCTGGTTTTACTGAAGATCAGTATATCATCCAGGTACACCACCACAAATCTGCCAATGAATTCCCGTAGGACTTCATTCATCAGCCTCATAAAAGTGCTCGGTGCATTTGTCAAGCCAAATGGCATGACCAGCCATTCATACAAACCTTCGTTTGTCTTGAACGTTGTTTTCCACTCATCTCCCTCTCTCATCCAGATCTGATGATATCCGCTCTTGAGGTCTATCTTGGAGAAATAATTTGCCCCACTCAGGCAATCCATCAAGTCATCCATTCTCGGCAATGGGAACCTGTACCTGATGGTGATCTTGTTAATCGCCCTGGAGTCTGTACACATCCTCCAGCCTCCATCCTTCTTCGGACTCAACACTGTCGGAACAACACATGGACTAAGACTTTCTCTGACCAGTCCTTTATCTTGTAGATCTTGAACCTGCCTCTTGACCTCCTCGTTCTCCTGAGGTGTCAACCTGTACGCTGCCTTGTTTGGTAGACTTGCTCTGGGTATGAGGTTAATGTGGTGACTCACACTCTGCATCGGTGGCAACGAACGAGGTAGTTCGTCCACGATGATATCAACAAACTCTCCCAGTAGTTGCTGAATCTCCTCTGGCAAGTCGTCCACTCTTGTGCTTGTCAAGACAATTCTCAGCTTCCTGACAACGAAGAATTGTGGGTCTTCATCCTTCTCCAGCTCTGTGAGAAGCTCCTTCCCACTCATGAGAAGTATCGTGCTGCTAACTTCCGGCTTCACTTCTTTATCCTTCACCGGCAGCAACGTGTGTGTTTTCCCATCCTTCTCCAAGGTGTATGTGGTCATCCTCCCATCATGAACAACATGTCTATCAAACTACCATGGTCTTCCCAATAATACATGACAGACATCCATGGGAATGACATCACACAGGATTTCATCCCTATATTCACCCATTTTAAAATTGACCAAGCATTGTTTTGTAACACATACCTGATGTCCTTTTTGCAGCCATGTCACTTTGTATGGACTTGGGTGTTTGTGCATCTTCAGCTCCAATTTCTCCACCATCTCGGTCGAAACGAGATTATCGGTGCTTCCACTGTCCACTATGACCTTGCACTTCCATCCCTTGGTCTTGCAAGTCGTCCTGAACAGTCGGCATCTCTGAGCTGTGTCCTCTACCTCCTTCTCAGGTTTCAATAGGACCTTATGCATTGTCAGTGATTTCCCACTTCCAGTGTCTTCATCTTCGACGTCATGCCTCTGTGCCTCAGCGACGTGAGCTCGTCCTCCGTCCACCTTCCTCTCCGGACAGTCTACGGCCTTATGGCCATCTTTACCACACGTGAAACATGTGATAACTCCTCCTTTGCCTCTTCCTCTACCTCGGGTACGAGGAAAAATATTTGCATCAGCATATCCTCCTTGCTGATCACCTTGCTGCCACCTCGGCTCAGCATTTCGCTGTCTCTGCTGTGAGGTTCCACCTCTCTCAGCTTTCCCTTGAGGATTTTTCCACTCCTCCTTGGGCTTCTTTGTTCTCTCTTGAACAACAGCTTTTCCTCGTGGCTGGCTTCTGCCTCGCCCTCGCTGTCCCTGCTTGCGGCTCAGCTTCTCTTCGGCTCTTAGAGCCATTTGGTACGCATCCTCAACCGTGCGGATGGTGACCATGCTCAATTCGTCCTGAATGTCATACCTAAGACCATTCAGGTATCTTTCCACCTTTTCGTCATCACTCTCCCGATGACCAGCTCGAATGTTGAGCCTGTAGAACTCCTTGGTGTACTCCTTCACCGACATCAACTTCTGTCTCAGGTTCTGCATACGCCTGAACAGTGTGATCTGGTAGTCCCTCGGAATGAACTTCGCCTTCATCTTGGCGATCATCCGATCCCAGCTTTTGATCTTCTGTTTGCCTTTAGAATGTCTGTCTGCCTGCAGCTCGTCCCACCATAAGGCTGCATGTCCCTTTAACTTGGTGACAGCATGCCTTACTTTTTTTTCCTCCTCGATGTCCTCATAATCGAAGTAGGTGTCGAGTGCTCGGATCCAATCCAGCAATTCTTCTGCATTTAGACTTCCCTCATAGACGGGAATGTCCATCTTTGTCTTCGAGCTCATCCTGGAAATGGCTCTTATCAACCTCTCTGTCGAGGCATCTTCTGCTGAGACCTCTTCTGCCTCACGTCCAGCTTCCTCTTCAACCTCGGAATTGCTGAACTCTATTGCACCAGCTCCATGCCTCTGTGCAGTTTCCATCTCCTCGAGTCTCACCCTGAGATCCCACATCTGGCGTTCCATCTCAGCATTACCTACTGGCCTACCCCTCCTCCGGGCATCCCTGTCCTCACAATCAGGCGATGGCCTCTCTCTTCTGGGCGGCATTATGTATCTGCTTCTCTCTACTACTGTAGAAAAGAGAACTCCCAAATCCCGCTCTGATACCACTCTGACGGTAGCCGGTCCCTCCGCGGACAGTCGCCCCACCAGGACCTTCTTTTCTCCCCGCGGCCCGAAGAGTCAATGCTCTTCTAACTCCCTTGGGAGTTCTTTACCCACAGTCGTCTTGGCAATCTCCTCTTCGCGTATCGGGAAATTGGATCTCGTGATATCGTGAGGCTTGCAGCACTGTCCTCGTGCAATCAAACACCGAAACCCCGATCTCCGATGGTCAACGATCAACCTCGGGGTATCGCTACTCACGATGCTGAGCCCTTGTATCTCGGAACTCCGAGCACCGAGGTGCCGATACCACGTGTTATACTCCACACAGCCTCCGTGTGACCCGTCGCGACTCAGGACTTCGCTATCTCTCCGTTCTTCCTCCGACTTTGAAAACGCCGAAGTGCCGAATCCCGACTTCTTGGAAGCTCGTGCCACCTGTCCCTCCGGGGATCGACGGCTCTGATCAAATCGGGGAACCGCAGCTCTCACTTTCGACGTGCATGTGGTTCTTGCACTCGACAACCCCGATTCGCCGATATATGATGGCAAATGTTTCTTCCTACGCCTGAGGGTTAACCTCCTCACTCCTTCTCCTAGATCCAATGATCCACGGGACTTCGCAAGTCTTCACGACAATTTCAAGTCCTCGATTCTCTTCCTCTATGAAGAAATCTCCGCTCTACCACCTTCATCCAATGCAACTGAAAACAAAGGTGCTATCCCTCCAGAGCTTCATTCCTCTGGTTCCTTCAGAGACTTCCCTGCGTTCTGCGCACTCTTCGACCTTCAACCACTCTCCAAGTGTTGAAGTCTTCCGGGTCCTATGCGCTCACACTCGCAACAGCTTCAACATTCTTCTTCTCAGACTTGCTACTGAGACTCGAACTTGACCTGCACTCACCTGCATGGCTCAAATAATTCAACCCCAACTCTGGACACAAGAGAACAAAAGTTCAACTGTGAGCCTCCTCAACGCACTCTATGCGGAGGAATTCGACTGCACTCTATGCAGGAATCTCCTGGCTCAAGCAGAGAAACAATTGGAACTCATTCCCTCATTCTCTCAGGTTTCGAACCTGATATGCAATCACATATGCAGCATATAACAGATAAGCATAGAAAGAAGCAAACATGCAAAGGCACAATATCAACAGCACACAGAGATCAAACACATCCATGGAATTGAATCAAAGCTTTACTATTAACTCAATATCTATACATGGAGGTTCTTCACAACTCTTTGCTCTGTTCTTCTTTTTCTCTATGCTAATGCTGAATGAATGTTCTGTTACAATGATACAAGGGAGGGTGTCTATACTCCGTTTTCCCTCTCGAAAGGTGACTGTCTAATCTACAATAAATTTCTATCTAACAGCCTTAATAGTCTTAAATGCCTTCCTATCTATAACATAATACAAGTGCGCCCAACTTTGAATGCCTTTAGTTAAACGGCGGCGCAACAATACCAAGGTAAAATTCAAAATCTGAAGTTTTCTGGCTTGTCCAGCTGTCTCTTCTTTCTCCACGCGCTGGCTCGCTTGGTCGGTGAGCGATGCTCCTGCATCAGGCACCCTTAGAAATTGTGCATACAGATTTATGTTGTCGAATGAAAACACCATCATTAGGGGGGAGCATATATTTTCTAACATTCATTGATGATTATAGTATAAAAAAATGTGTTTATTCCCTTAAACAAAACTATGAAACATTTGACAAGTTTAAGGAATTCAAGGCATTGGTTGAGAGACAAAGATATTTTCTAACATTCATTGATGATTATAGTAGAAAAACATCAGTTTATTTCCTCAAACACAAATCTGAAAAATTTGACAAGTTGAAGGAATTCAAAGCATTGGTTGAGAAACAGAGTGGCCTGTCCATTAAGATATGGATATCATATAGAGGAGGATAATACAAGTCAAATGTGTTTTTGGAGTATTGCAGGTACCATGGAATATAGAAACAGTTTGCTACAAGCTATACACCTCAACAAAATGGTGTTGCAGAATGGAAGAATCATACAATAATGGAGATGGAAAGAAACATGTTGAAAGGAAAGAATCTATCTAATGAATATTGGGCTAAAGGACTAGCTTGTGCAGTTTATATATTGAATAGGAATCCAACAAATATTTTGAGGGATTCCTCAACAAGCATGGAGTGGTAAGCATCATAGTGTCTCTCATTTTAAAGTATTTGGTTGTATTGCATATGCACATTTTCCTAAAGAAACAAGGAACAAATTGGATGATAAAAGTGAAAAATGCATTTTTATTGGTTCTGATGAACAATCCAAGGCATATAAGTTGTTTAATACTATAACCAAGAAATTCATTGTAAGTAGAGATGTTGTATTCAAAGAGGAAGAATCATGGGATGGAAATATAAAAAAGATAATTAAAGGTACAACAACAATACCATATGAAGAATGAGAAGAAAAAGGTCAAGGAGAACAAGGAAAACAATCAAATGAGCAAAGAGGAATACCCTCAAGAATTCTACAAGAAGAAAACTCACAAAGGAAAGTTGAGCAAGGAGAATCATCAAGTCCACAAGTAATTTATGACGCAAATCCTTCACTTGAATCATTAAGAAAAAGATTAAGAGGAAAAAATGCTAGAAGCTTGCAAGAAATATATGATCAAGGAGACATGATAGATTTGCAATCTATTTTTTCTTTATTTACCCAAGATCCTATATATTTTGAAGATGCAAGTAAAGAAGAACATTGGATTAATGCAATGAATTATGAAATGGAATCTATAAAACAAATGATACATGGGATCTAGTTGATTTACCTAAGGATAAAAAATGCATAGGTGTGAAATGGGTTTATAAAACTAAATATAAGGCAAATGGAGAAGTTGACAAATATAAGGTAGAATTAGTAGCTAAAGGATTTGCACAAGAATATGGAGTTGATTACAATGAAACATTTGCACCTGTAGTAAGACTTGCCACATTTAGGATGGTACTAGCTATTGTAGCTCAATCAAATTGGAAAGTTTATCAAATGGATGTCAAATCAACATTCTTAAATGGATATTTTGTAGAAGAAATCTATGTGAAACAACCACCATGATATGAAGTAAAAGGACAAAAAGACAAGGTTTAGAGGTTGAAGAAGGAACTTTATGATTGAAGAAAGCACCAAGAGCTTGGTATAGAAGGATAGATTCATACATGATAAAAAATGAACTCATAAGAAGAACTAGTGAGCCTACATTATACACCAAAGTCAATGAACAAGGTTGGATCTTAATTGTTTGCCTATATGTTGATGATTTGATCTATACATGTAATCTCTCTATTCATATGTTTAAAACATCAATGAAGAAGGAATTTGAGATGACATACTTGGGTTTAATGAAATATTTTCTTGGCATTGAAGTCACACAAAATGATAAGTACACTTTCATTTTTCAAAGTGAATATGCAAAAGATGTTTTAAAAAGGTTTAGAATGATAATTTGCAGTCCAGTTTCTACACCTATCGCAATTGGCACAAAACTAAGTAGAGAACAAAATGACATGGATTTTGATTCAACCATATTCAAAAATTTGGTTGGAAGTTTGATGTATCTCACAACAACTAGGCCAAATATAATGTATGGAGTCAGTTTGATTTCTATATTCATGGACACACCAAAGAATTCACATTGGAAAGTAGGAAAAAGGTGTATTGCAGGAAATTTTAATCATGGCATGGTGTATTCTAATTCAAATAATTTTTAGTTGGTTGGATAAACAAATAGTGATTTTGCAGGGAGTATTGATGACAAAAAGAGCACATTTAGATATGCATTTCATCTTGGAATAGGAGTTGTGGCATGGGCATCAAAGAAACAACCAATAGTGACAATCTAATCAGCAGAAGCAGAGTATGTAGCAGGTACATCAACAACATGTCAAGTAGTTTGGATGTGAATAATATTGAAGGACCTAATGCATAAGAAAGAGGAGTGGGCATAATACAATCTATTGTGATAACAAGTCCATTGCACTATCAAGGAATCATTTTTTTCACAAGAGGACAAAAAACATTGACACTAGATATCATTTCATTCGACAACTTGTCAACAATGGAGAACTCATCCTACAACATTGTAGGTCAAAGGAGCAACTTGGAGACATATTTACTAAGGCTTTAGCATAAGACCAATTTGAGTATTTGAGAGAATCTTTGGGCATTATAAATATTGATTTAATTAGTAGTAGAAATTAGGGGGGAGTGTTGGTTGGATTAATTTCTACCAACCGCATTTAAAACGAAAGCTTCCATCAACCACCACTTATTGTTCATCCAACGCCATATCCACCAACACTTCCATATATTTATCGCTCTATGAACTATCTGGATCTTCGAGATCCTTCCAAAGACCTCTATAAATAAGAGGTGGTTGTAATCGTTTTGACATGGAAATAAAATTGTTCAATATGTTGTCCAGATTTATCTATTTTCGTTTTCTTCTACCCAATTAAAATGGTTTAAGAATGCAGGTCATTTAATTCCACATTCAAAATGATCCAGTATTGAAGGGAAGAAGCGTAGTTGAAAGAGACCAAGAATTGTCATCATCTGCATTCATGGACGAAAATCATTCTCCATAAGAAATCTCAAAATTTGAAAGTGGCAAAAGGTGTCATAACTAAGTTGTCAAGGTTTTCAAGTTGTTAATAGAAAATTCATATTTATTAATTCTCCTTATTCAAATAAAACAATTCCCCTTGTTGGTGGTTCATAAGGAGACATTTACTATATACCCATGGGCTATTAGGACTAGTTGTTGGCATTGTCTAAACATTGGACCTTTTGAACTTTCTCATCAGAATTCAGAGAAAGACTTCTTGATGGAATCACCATTTTATGTTGTTTAAATAAAAATTTTGAATGCGTAAATGGATTCAAAAACCTTCAGGGCACTCCAATTATACAGACTCAATCACTCAAATCTAGAGTTTCAACAATTTTTGACCGTATTGAAATGTTAGTAAAAACTCAAAAAATTTGTTTAAACTACGCGCTAGTTGTTATCCAATTATAGTATTTTCAAGAAAGTCTATATCCTTGTGATTATTGCTTAGCCTATCTATTTCCTGTAGATTTATTTCACCTAATTTTGACAAAAAAATCCAAAATGTAGAAGAGTTAGAGAACTTCTATCTCTAGTCATGTACTCTTTAATAACATTTAATCTTGATCACATAAGTAAAACAAAAATACTATTCTCAATAAACCTCTTATTTTTAATGATTTATTCATATCTTACCCAATAAGTATTTTCAACTATTTATTTATGTGAACAAGAAGATAACTAGCAACGACCACTTTATAAAAGTGGTTGATATAGGATTGACCCCCCATTTTCAACCTTTTCAAATTAATGGTGTTTGTTGCTAGTTAACCACAAACATGAATGGTGGAGGAATAATAGATCATTAGTAAATAAAAATATATAATTAATGATTTAATGTATAAATTAAAGTCATAATGTACAAAAATATTAATATAATAATTAATTCAAAGTTAATGTTCTAAATCTTTATTAATGTATTAATACTCTAATAATAATGTGTTATTAATATATTAATTTAATAATAATATAATATTACTTTATTAGCGTATTTATACATTATTAAAGTATCAATACACTAATAAAGTAATATATTAATAATACTTTGTTAATTAATACATTATATATTAATAAAGTATATATACATATATAAATAATACATTAATAAATTATTAAAACACTAATAAAATAATATATTAATAATACATTATTAAATATTAATAGTAAATAATTAATTAATACATTAATATAATGTCTAAATTAAAGTATTAATAGAATAATATATATTGTAATGTATTAATTTAACCTATTAATTAGTAATGTATTTGTTAATTAATGTTATTAATAGAATACATTAATTAAACATTAACACATTATTAAAGTAGAAATACATTAATAATCTATTACAATAATACATTAATAGAATATTAATACATTAATAAAGCATTCCTGCATTAAAAAGATATTAAAATATTAAAAAATACATTAAAGTATTACATTATATTATACTAAATTTTTAATATATTAGAGAAATATTTGTACCATAATACATAAATACATTAATAAGGTAACGATACATTAATAAAGTAATGATACATCAATATGTAATAATACATAGGCATATTAATACATTATAATAATGTATTATCTCTTAATTTTAATGTTTAAATATATTATAGTTAATATATTTATACATAATTAAATAATAAATTAATAAAGTATTATTACAATAATAAAGTAATACTTTAATAATATATTATCAAAGTATAATAAAAATCCATGCTATGGTTAAAAGTGATAACCTATGCTTGACCATGAGTATGGTTAACTATGGTAAACCATGACTCCATGGTTGACCATTAGAGTGGTTGACTATGGTTGACTCTAATCATGGCTCATATGGTAAACTATGATTGACCATGACCATAACCATGGCTATGACTGAACATAAATGACCATGCCATTGAATATGTGTGTTTTCTGGTATATATATATATATATATATATATATATATATAATCTCCATTGACTATGCCATTGGAAGTGTTCGTCACAATGTGTCGTAGGGAGATATTTTGTTGCATTATGACAACCATAAATTTTTATGAAAATGATGATATATATATATATATATGTATATATATATATATTGGTAAATGTTCGTGACATTGCAACATTGGGAAATTTTCGTGACATTGGAACGTTCAGAATTGTTTGTCACAATGCAACTTTGGAAAATGTTCATCACTATGCAACATTAAAAAATGTTCGTCACAATGGGACACATGGAAATGTTTGTCACAATGTGACATTGGAAAATGTTCATGACCTTGTGATGTAGGGAAATGTTCATCATAATGTGATGTTAGGACACACTTGACACATTGTAGAATTGTATTTTACTTTTGCAACATTGGGAAATGGGCACCACAATGAGACATTGTAAAATTTTCACCACAACAAGATGCTAGGAAATGTTCTTCACATTGCGATGTTGTGAAATATTCATCAAAATACAACATTGGGAAATTTTTGTCACAATGTGACGCTGGGAAACGTTCGTGACAATGAGACATTGCGGCATTGGAAAATGTTTGTCACAATGAAACATTGGAAAATGTTCATTACAGTGAGACGCTAGGAAATGTTCATCACATTGTGACGTTGGGAAATGTGCATCACAATGGGAAATTGGGAAATATCCATCACATTGCGATGAGGTGAAATGTTCATTAGAAAGACACATTGTGAAATGTTCATCACATTGCGATAGTGGGAAATTTTGATCACAACGCAATGTTAGGAAATGTTCATGAGAACGCGACATTGGGAATTTTTCTTCATAATACGAAATTAAAAAATGATCAACACATTACGATGTTGGGAAATGTTCATCACAATCTGACACTGAGAAATATTCATTATAATGTGATGTGGGGAAACACATGACACATCGTAGAATCATCTTTTTCTTTTTTTATCTTGGGAAATGGTCAGGATAGTACGACATCAGGAAATTTTAGTCACACTGTGAAAATGGGAAATTTTCATCACATCACAATGTTGAGAAATGTTCATCACAATGCAATGTCTTGAATCATCTTTTACTTTGTAGAAAATTATTTATACTTGTCAAAAGGACATTAATAGAAAATCATATTCAACTTTGTAGATAATGAATTACACTTGTTGTAACGATCCTCCTCATTACGACAACAAACCTCTTATAACAATTGCAATTTTTTTTTTTTTTTTTTATTTCTTGTGTGTGTGCGTGCATGTGTACAAGGATAATAAATACATTCAACTTTGCGTCACCATACAATGATGAACATGATACATGCAATGTGACGACAACATAAAGATCTAAGATGCACATAAACCTCTGCAAACAATGAATGACAATCAACTAACAAATAATACGACTGACTACCTGCCCGTCCTACCCTGCAATGGTTAGGACCTCCAAGACACATAAGCAATGCTCAAGCCCAGGTTCCCATCGATTTTAACCATTTAAGGTCTCAGGGATGGAAAATTTTCTGAGGAACATGGAGGTGTCTACATCCCGCCCGACTCAATCCGGACCAAAACTAAATATGCTAAATCGACACCAACAAGATGATCACTGCACGATAAAGTTATATGAATCAACACGCATCACATGAATTTCTACGGTGCAAGAGAAATTGGTTACTAAATCCAAATGGAACAACATAAGTGCGTGCACAAAGAAATCAACTTTATTTAAATTCAAGAAGCAAGGTAGTCATCTACTTTATTCAAGGCGTGGAATTAATCATTCATTAATTCAACTGTAGCTAAATACCATGATGCACAATAAGTATCGACTAAATCATGGAGCAAGGAAATTAATTACATCTGTCTCACCCCTCTACAATTTCAGGGTGCATACATTCTATTATAACCATACGATTCACTCGTTCTTACGCCTCTCTTAAAGGCGCGCGAGTAACAATTTGCAATTTGATTTAAACTAAGTGAAATACACTATAATAATAAAAATAACTGTATGGTTTTTTGACTTAAATACCATTATGATAAATTTGCACTATCTATTAAATAAATAGATCAAACATTGAGGATTCCAGTATTCCAATTCATTCACGAAGCCTATACATATATCTTTGAAATTTATAGTAATTTACACTACAAAAATATCTCTATACATATACCTATTACATAAATTTACACTATGTATATATCTATTAAATAAATTGATCAAACATTGAGGATTCCATTGCATTCACAAGCCTATACATATATCTTTGAAATTTATAGTAATTTACACTACAAAAACCAAATCAAAGAAGAGTCAAGGGTCTTTTAATTGAAATTACATGTTTTATATTTATAGTAGTATTTCTTGGATTTTGGCCTTACAATTATCCTAAGTATTCCAATTTCATATACAATGCTCTATATTTCAATGGTTCACAAAATTCATTAAGAACAATATATATTTTATTACATTATATAAAAGTAATGAATTTTACAACCATAAAATTATTCAATTGGTAAAACAATAATTCTTATTTTAAATTAAATACAATTATTCAATTGCAAACAATAGAAATTTTAAACAGAAATGCGATTTAACTACAGCTGAACCTTTTAAAAGAAATAATAATTGTTACGCAAATTAACTGTACATATTTTTTTTTTATATTTATTATAATTTTTTTTATCTAAATAAACTTAAGGATTTTTAAGCTAAACATTTAAGGAACAAGGAAATGGAAGGTCCATGGGTAACTAGCTCCCACCCTACAAAAGATGATATGGCAGGTTTTAAAAATTTAGAAAATTGTACTTGGAATATTTAAATTAGTAAATACATTAGTTGTCCATCGATGATTAAAACAAAACTTTCGGCCACAGAATCTTGAAAACAGTTCTTAGTAATACATGCAAGGTAATTGTATTTTAGGAAAATACGATCCACGAATAAAGTTATCGCATTTGATAATGACAAATTAGTTGTAGTATTTATAAGAATGTTGCTAAAGGTCTTTTCCTGGTTAGGAGGCACTGTCAGAAATCAAGCACTTCCTGAAATTTAGGCACACAGTCCACAATCAAGGCAGGAAGCGTGGGCATACCATCCCTACAGGCTTCCTGCCAATAGCAAAAGGGGCAATTATGGGGAGTTCCTGAACGAATCGCTGAAGAAACACTGCAAGAGTTCAGGTGCAGAAAATCGAATCAATGCCTGGCCACGCGTTCTGTTTTAAATCAGGCATGCACATCTATAAGTGAAATCTCTACAACTGGGTGTTGAATAACCTTTCTAAACCCTTGAACGGTAAGATAAATTACAACAGATCCAAACATCTTATGGATGCCTATGTTAGGTTTTACTGGAGGAAGCAAAACACATAGTTTAAAGGCTAACAACAAGATGAACCGGTAGAACGAACTCGCCGAAACGGTTGGGTTTTATTGGAGGAAGCAAAACACAGAGATTAGATTGGGTGAAAACGCGTGGGTATTCTTCCCCAATCGCACAGGAAACCCAACACAAATGCAGAGAATGAGTAACCTCAATGCAAAGATGGGATTAGTTGAAAACACGTGGGTCAACCATTCATAAAAAACATGAGATGGCTATCATAGGGTCAGTATATGATGATAACCAATGCCTGGTTTAATATTACTGATGTTTTTACCAAGAGATGAAAGGAAAATGATAAATCAGGTTTAGAGCCTTCTGATCCACAAGACAACCAGACAGACAATGAGGATAGTTCCTACAACAAACTTGCTTGAATTAAATTTCCAATCTATTAAAACTCACAAGGAAGGTTTGAACATTACAGGAATTACGGTTGCCGAGAGTCAAAACTGAGGATTAATGACCACTACGCAAATTCGAAACTAGGGATGCACACGTTGAATCAATGAAGAAATCCACTTGCTCTTGCCTCCAATCTGCCACTTACGTCATCTTCATAGAATCAGGTAAAGGGATTACTAATTTACACAGTCCACCGAGGTAAAAGTCAGCTGTTAGGTGATATAGAGGCCAGGCTAACGTGGCCATTTATTTTTTTCAACACAGGGTTAAAGTTATTCCACCAACACATAAAGGAAACAATGAGATACTTGTTTTTCATCCAGTACTAAATTTAACAACCGAGATAATGTTTTTATAGAGGTTACCCAATAAAAAGAATGCCGAGGTAAATAAATAAATAAACCATTCCAACCAACTAGGTTCAACACCGATTAAAGTTAAATAACTTCATCTCAGAACACCAAATAAAAAAATGTTGATAGCATAAGAGAAGGCTAGGGCCATAAGGTTATCTCATTGGGAGGATCACAAAGGTTATATTTGACGAGGAGCAGAAAATAAACAACAAGGAAGCAAGATAAACCAAACGCCAAGGCCATACTGAAGGACATATGTCATCAATCAATATACCTATCCAATACACGGGCAGATCTACATCATAAATCTTAATGCATTCTATTCTACCAAATAAACAAGCGTACCTTTTCCTTATCGCCCGCCTCGAATGACGTCCGCTCGGTCCTGCTCGCCGACCGTTGAGACCTCACCGGTACCTCCCAGCCAACGCTAGGGGTACTCTGCTTCCCCCTTAGTCCCTCGAGCCACAA
Source organism: Picea glauca (assembly GCA_000966675.3). Taxonomy (NCBI): domain Eukaryota; kingdom Viridiplantae; phylum Streptophyta; class Pinopsida; order Pinales; family Pinaceae; genus Picea; species Picea glauca. The sequence continues at coordinate 455,059 of JZKD02S1682030.1, forward strand.
AGGGGCCACACACTATCCAGATGGTACGTCTACCTCCTAGATCACCTCGCAAGGCCAAGCTACCACTCCTATCCGAGCTAGGAAATCCCAACTCCCCACAAGCAATCAGTCAAGTCACAATTCTGACAGCATAATGTTACGCTAACTGTCGATCCTCCTCTTCCTTCTCCTTCCTCTCTTTTATAGAGTTTTAGAACTTCCAAACTTTCCCTAAATCTCTTTTAATTTAAGTTTTAATGAAAATCTTCTAAAAATTCTCCATCGTACAAGTGTCATTCATCCCCCACTTTCCTCCAAAATTTATTTTCTTTAGTTTATTAATTGTCTCATTTCCCTCACCCACCTAGAGTTGCTCCTAAATTTACTCTTAGGCATTCCTAGATTCCCTTACAGGTTTAAATACTTTCCCTAAAAGGATGTTGCTAATTTAGTTCAATTTAGAAGGTTCTTTATTGCAGATTCTTTACTAAGTTGACCTCTCTTTTTACCATAAGTTCCCTTCTTTCCTTTATTATGTTTCCTCCATTCCTTAGTTTCCTAATTTTTATTATTCCCTTCTTTGCCCTTTTTATTAGAGCCAAAAATGGCAGTTGCGCAAATTAACCTCTTTTCCTTTTTATCAATAATTTAATGTCTTTTACACTTTCACAAGATAAACAATTAAATTCTTCTTTACAATTTTTAAATCCAGTTATTTTAATTAAATTCTTATTCTCTTCATTTTACCCCAAAAATTTTATGAAGACTAAAACTATTACTTAAGTGGTTTTTAGTTTAAAATTTTATTTTTATTTTATAGGGTCTTTTTCTTAAGGTTAGACAAAATTTTACCTTAGAGAAGTTTTAGACTTAGGACTTAGATTCTGAACTGGGTGACATTTAATTAGGGAGGTTGTTTAAGAATTTCTAAATGTGTTTAATGTCTTAGGGCCATCTAGGTTTGTTCCTTCATCAACAACAACATGACGTGCCCTTCAAGAAGCACCACATGCTCCAAGGGTGTCACTCACTTCATTTGTTTCTTTTGCGCGACGTGCCCTTCAGGATGCACCACGTGCTCCAAGGGTGCCACTCACTTCTTTTGTTTCTTTTGCGTGATGTTCCCTTCATGATGCACCACATGATCCAAGAGTTCCACTCGCTTCTTGACTGATTGGTAGACATCAATAACCACTGGAGTCAACACTCCGCCAGGTGAACTTGTGGGAGACTAAGGGCTTCTAAGGAATAAGGCCCCCGCCTTACTGTGCACCCCTTAGAGTCATCATGAGCGACTGTCGCAGTCTACCCTCACGACATCATGGATCCTCTCGAACTAGGTAATCGTTAACCTACAGTTCGAGCCACGATGGGAGTGCTAGTAGGCTATGGTAGGGCTGCTGTCCACACCTCTCCCTCAACCTCTCTGGTAATCGTGTGTGGCCCCTTTACTCCATATGTGAGTCTGGTCAGCAAGTTATTTTCATCTTGCATCATCAACAATCGTGTCAGAACATGTCCACATCATATCATCAAATCAAATGTACTAAAATCACAGTAAACAATCAACCCCAATAGCACACTCCCTGACTCAATCCGGAGTCCAAGGGGTTCCATCGAAGCCTCTGCATCCTCAAGGTCCAAAACCTTGCACACTCAGTAAAACTGAGTCAATAGCACCTGTCTATGTCAAAGCAGTAAAACATCATGTCATCTAACATAATGCATCATAATAAGGGACAAATGTTTTAATATCATAATAGTCCAGATCACTTGCGAGCAAGTGTCCTCAAAGAATGAGTTTTCTCAGTGCGCCAGAGTGGGATGCTACACTTGTGATAAGGACATTGATAAAAAATATTCAACAATTTATACACATATTAAAGACATTGATAAAAAAATCTACTTGATATATATGTTGTAGATGATGATTTACATTTGTTCTAAGAACATTGATAGAAAATCAACTTTAAATTTGCAAATGATGATTTATTCTAGTTATAAGGACATTTAACTATCACGACGTTGGGAAATGTTTGTCACAATGCAATGCCTGGAATCATCTTTTGATTTGTAGACAATTATTTATACTTGTCCTAAGGACATTGATAACAAATCGTATTCAACTTTGTAGATAATGAAATATACTTGTGATAAGGACATTGATAAAAAAATCATTCAATAAATTATACATGTATTAACGACATTGATAACAAATCTACTTGATATATATGTTGCAAATGATGATTTATTATTTTTATAAGGACATTTAACTAAACCACGTATGCATAATATAGTGTATATATTGCACCATGATAGAAAATATGACCATTATATATATATATATATATATTTATATATAATTTTTACATTATGGTGTCACTAAGATCCTTTTATTAGGGGATACATTTTGCATTTTATTTTTATATATTAATTATATTTGTGTTGTATTCTTAATTCTACATATGGATCATATATTTTATAGATTGCACCATGATAGAATCTATGATTGTTTTGCATCCATATATAACAAATATATCATGTTTATATATGTGTGTGTGTGTGTGTGTGTGTGTGTGTGTGTGTGTGTGTGTGTGTGATTTTTAGTTTGTGTTATGGGTAAGATCATTTTATTGAGCTTATATCCCTTAGTACATTGTGCATTTTCGTTTTATGTATTAGATCTAGTTGTGTTGCATTGTTAATGCCCATGAACTTTTCAACATTTGTTTTAATTATAAAAATGGCATTGACTTATATAAGAGTATAAAA
>JZKD02S1682030.1:458004-478765 GCA_000966675.3 Picea glauca
ATATATATATATATATAATTTGTAGTTTTTGTTATGGGTAAGATCATTTTATTGAGCTTCTATCCCTTAGTACATTGTGCATTTTCATTTTATGTATTAGATCTAGTTGTGTTGCATTGTTAATGCCCATAAACCTTTCAACATTTTTTTTAATTATAAAAATGACATAGACTTATATAAGAGTATAAAATAAATTCATATATATATATATATGAAAATAAAGAAAAAAAAAGTTAGTAATGCATGAAAGAACAATTTCTAAATAAGTATACAATGTATAATTATTTTAGTATTGAATTTACTAAAGTGCAATTTAAAAAATATATTAAGAAAATATCTTTTCAAATTTAAAAAACTTTGTTCATCACAATTTTATTCAACAACTATATAAAGACTATACAAGTCCATGATACACCCAAGGCGAGTTTACATCGACATCAATCTTTTCATAAACATGTTCTAGTTGTAATAATGAATTCTTCATCCTCAACAAAAAATACAGTGTACTGTCAAATATGTGGCACTCTGTCCAGTTGTCACAGAGATAATATATTTAAAATATTAAAGTATTCCTCTTGTTTGGTGATTTGATATAGAGCCCAACTAAAAAAAATGTATGTGTCTAAATATAACTTCATTTATAGCCTTATTTATCCTTTATAAAATGAAAGCTACACATTTTAATATTTACATATTTTATAACCAAACTTTTGATGAATATAAATATTATATACAAAATAAAAAATCTCCAAATAAAATCTATTTTTTAAAATTGCTAGTAAATTTTGTATTGACAATATATCCATAAAATACATGGTAAAAATATAAATAGAGTACAACTTTTAAATGTATATGATACAAATGAAAGGGAAAATGGTGAATCTAAAGATAGTTTTTGTGGAAATTTTCAACCTTAGATTAAACCCTAATTTAAACTATAGATTAAACCCTTATTAAAATATATATTAAATAAAGATTAAATTTAACTTAGATTTTAGCCATAAATTAAATTAAATTAAACTATTCATTAAATCTAATTTAAATTAGGATTTAACTATATATTGAACCCTAGTTTAACTATAGATTTAATTTAATTTATCTATAGATCCAATTTAAATTAGGGTTTAACTATATTTAAATTAGTGTTAAATCTATACTTAAACTATAGTGAAACCCTAATTTAATGTTTATATTTATTTATAGATAAAACCTTAATTTAAAGTATATAGTAAACCTTCATTAAACTATAGATTAAATTTAATGTAGGGTTTAACTATGCATTAAACGAAGAATTGTTTTTTGAGAACATCAGAAATATCCATTTGAAATCATAGGAGATGATGAAGAAGTCATGGGAAAAGTACAAGGCTATACATGACCAACACAAAACATAAAGAATATCCAGTGTGGGAGATAGACTATGGTTATAACTGAATAAGGAAAGACTACAGGGTCCTGGTAAGAAGATCAAGGATCTATGGTATGGTCCTTTTAAGGTAGTGGAAAGGGTTGGATAAAATTATTATTGACTTAGTCTACCCCCATACATGTGCATCTACTCAGTAATGAATGTGGAGAATCTCAAAGTCTATGAGTCTTCCATGTTGGATCAGGAGGAATAGCATATCCTACCTTCTATAGAGGACTTAGCACCAGATGTTCAGGTAGAGTTGATAGAGGGAAGATTTTTCCAAAATAGGTCCATAATTGCAAAATAGGGGTAGCATGAAATTTGACATATTAGGTTGAAAGGACAACTTTCAGGAAAAACAAAGTGGCACTCCAGTGAGAAGGTAGAGGAAAAATTTCCTCACCTCACTTAGAAAAGATTTTGGGGAATAAAATACTCCCTAAATGAGGAAGTATTAAATGGATTGGATAATTATATTATTTTTCAACCATATCATTAAGTTTATGGTTGAAAATTTTTAGGAATCAACTTGCAAGTCCATTTCGATGACTGGTCCAAATTTGGAAATTTGGGTTCAAAATAATCATCTGAAATATTTTGGAGCCATTTTGAGGCATAAAAAAAAAAATGTTCCAAACCTCACTATTAATAAATATTCTATATTCTACACACTAATACCTTTCCAACAAATCAAGAATCACCTTAATGAAAGTTTGTATGCAAAATTTATGCCTCTCCCAATTTGACCTACCATATTAATCACCATGGTGTTATTTGATGACACATAAGCCTCCATTACTTAGACATGTGGTTCTAGCCACATAGTGGATTTTATAATAACAATATAGAAGGTCCAACATATTATCACTGTTGAGTGTTAAGGAAGTCAAAAACCTACCTCTAAATGGTTATCAGACTATGTTAAATATCATTCCTCTAGGAGGAGAAGGGGTTCCATTCTATGTTATAATATTTTATTCCATAGGAGAGAATAACAAATGGGAGTGGGAAATTAAATAGAATAACATATGGGGTTAGTTTTCTATAGTAGCCTAATAGGGCACAGGTCTTAAGTAACTCCATAGAGATTTCCCTATCCTTTGTACTTACATTATTTCCATAACAGAGAATAAAGAGCAAAGAAACCTCACCTTCTAGCTAGGTTTTGTCCCGTAACGATTTCCCCAAGAAACAATTTGTGTTATTTTGTGGATGTTGTGTGATTGTATTTTACTGTTCTCTATTTTTTGCATTTTATCTATTTCATGCATAAGCAAAAAATCAATAACCAAATATTCTGGAATCTAAAGTAATTTAACCTTCATGATGTAGATTTCAGTTTCATTTATCAAATCTATTGTGATGAACTATTATAGTGGACTATCCACAACATTTTACATATGATTTTATATTAGTTTTCCTTTCCTTTTGTCCTCTTGTAATATGTTGGTGAGAATGATAATAGAAAACATATCTCTCTCTTCAGACATATGCTACCAACTATTGGTTATCTACTCTATCTACTCTAATCTTAATTTAATGTCATAAGTTGACCTAGGTTCAAATTTGAACAAACTTCCAACAAAGCCCTCTAAAACTATCTTCCCCTTGGTAAACCAGAAGGAAGCACAATACATAGGGTGCACTGCGCATTCTCACCTGAGATAGTTCTATGGGTGGTTGCAACGCTCAGGTGCTTGCAGCTTGGGAGTGAGTGGGGATTTGTGACTGTACTCTATGATCTTCATTCATTAGTTTTTCCCCTCATTCATACTAACTATTCCATCATTCTTACATGAAAACCAACAATTCTAACTATCAATCTAACAACTAATCATTGATAGTAAAGGAATAAATAATTTTCAATCCACATAACACATGATCTACTGTGGTTAACCCCTCCTTGGTTACATCCATAAAGATTTGGCTCTAGGGCTCTTTTATTATGTTTAGGAAATATATCGTGCCTCATGTGCTAAAGTCTTTGATATTACAATCTCAATAGGCCTCTTGATCCCTTTGAGGCTGACTAGATCGCACCAGGATCCTCAGATCGTGATATAACCCTCAGGACCGAGTTTCCTCGACTCTCCTCTAGCTCCACAACTTCCAAAAGGTTATAGTTCTTGCAATCCTAGTTTAGCTACCCAAAGGAGTCCTCCTTTTCATACTAACCTCTTAATCGACTCACTCTAACTTTATCCATCCCTCCCTATCCCTCCTATGTACTTATTATACATATTCTTGGTTTATCAACCATTACAATATCTTATAAAAAACCTAACTCTGATGTAGTTAGGTTTCCTTGCATGTGTGCCTTACATGATTTCCTCACATGTGCTTCTTTTCCTTCCAACTCTCTTTCTCCCACTTCGTTCTTTTCTCTCCAAAAATAGCCTTTTCCCCGAAATTGGCCTTCACTCGATAGGCCACCAACACTAAAATTTGGATCGTCCCGGGATACCTAGGCTTTGCATGCTCCCTCAACAACCCCTGCTAGAGTGTGGAACTTGGCTGCAAGTTCCCTTCCTCGTGTTTGGGCCTGCATGACCTTTTTCTATGAGCACTTCTAATACTTGCATTGTGATCTCCTCCTGGATCATTTATGCGCACTCTACCTATGTTTGCGCCATGTTATTCTTTTCCTCCTCTGAATGCGCAATAATCTTCATGGCTAGCTCTTCGAGAGGTTCCATTTGGGATTGTCGGTCCTTCTTTTTTTCTTGTGTATCTGTTGGCTATGGTTGCAGCTTCTTCATGTCTTTTAATCCCTTGAGACACTCGGTGATATTCATTGTTTTCTTCTTATTATTAAGGTCCTAGATGGTTGTGCTTATCTTTCCTTCTTCCTAGCCCTAGTGCTAGACCTTTTCATATTCCTCTAGTTTTGTCCATAGCTATGCTTTCTTATCAAATAGGTCCACAACTATGCTCACTTGTATTTTCATTTCGTCCATTTGTCCTGTAGCTTATTTCCTCCTTTATTCTTTTACCTCTGGGGGAGTCTTAGGAATGATTTTTTCCTTGAGGTTTTTGATCTCCTGTCGGTATTGATCAATTGTTTGCACAATGTGATCAATATTTTGCATTGTGGTGGGATCTTCTATTTGTGCGCAACTTGGGATTCTCTCATAGGTTGCAGTCACTCCCTGCTCGAGAATGTCCACACGATCTTTTTGTTCTTATTTCTCCATAGTTATTTGGTCTCATGTAATTTGTAACATTTCCATGACTCCTCTTCTCGTTTCTAGGTTGGTGGCATCTGTGTAGGCCCTTGACTACACTTCTTGCATAACACTCAATTATAGCCCATAGAGAGCCTTCATGGGTATCTGTGCCAGTATTAGGTCCATCTCTTCGACCTCCTACAGTGGTGTCTACATTGTTTCAGGATCAAGACTAATCATTTCACGCATGATGGTAAATGTGTCGCTACTTTGGGCAAAAAATTGCATCGTGTCCTCATCCTACTTATGCATAGGTGGCCTCGGTACTACCTTTTGTTGTTTCATGGTGGCCTGAGATTATGTGTGGTATCGTAGATGTTGTATGTTCGCATGGACTTCTATAAACTTGGCCATGATTTTCTCTCTTTGTGCCTCTTCTGCTTTCATCGCTTCCTTGCTCCTTTCTTGGAAGTTTTCTGTGACGAACTTTGCATCATCCCAAGTGAGGGTGATGTCTTTGTCTTCTTTTTTGCATTTTTTTTACCACATGCATATGTTCCTTGCGCGGTCTCCTTTTTTGACTGTGAGGGATGTGCCCCACTGGTTGTTCCTGGGCTTGTTTCCTATTGACCTTTTGTTGGCTTCTTCGTCACAACCTGTGGTTGGATTCCTGTTGATGTTGGTGTGGGCATTCTCCTTGGTTTTTTTGTGATTGTGCTCCCACTTGGGATTGTCATCTATGTTGTTGTCCAAGTATAGCCAGCCAGACCTCCTGTTCATGTTGACGAGGATTCCTCATTTGTGTCTTGAGGATTGGAAGGTTGCATCATACCTATCTTGGTGGTGGGTTTTTTTATTGGTTGTTTCCACAACATAGGCTAGTCTTTGATGATCCACTCCACCTCCTCCCTGGTCATGCAATATTGCATCTTCAACCATGCTCTCTTGGGATCCCTCGTAGCTTGGATCCATGTATGATGTCGGGATGCCTTGGACTTCAAAATCCCCTTGGTTTCCTACACAACCTCCCTTGGGATGTGCCATGTGTTAGCAGTGCACTGCTAAATCTCTTCCAACAACATGGAAAATATCACATTGTTTTCATGTTGTGCTTTGTTGTCCTTCACCTACCTAAGGGATTTGTACCTAGCTGTGTAGCACTTCCCCGTCCTGGTGATGAAGGCGATGTACTTGGGATCCTGCCACCCTGTGAGAGCGACCAATATCATCATCCAGGAGTAATGGAACTCAGTTCCATTATCCAACACATTAGGGTACTCCAATAAGAACTGGTTCAACAACTATTGTGAGGGATGTGCCCCACTGGTTGTTCCTGGGATTGTTTCCTATTGAACTTTTGTTGTCTTCTTCGTCACGACCTATGGTTGGATTCCTGCTCATGTTGGTGTGGGCGTTCTCCTTGATTTTTTTAGGATTTTGCTCGCACTTGGGATTGTCGTCCATGTTGTTGTCCAAGTATGGCCAGCCAGACCTCCTGTTCATGCTGACGAGGATTCCTCAGTTGTGTCTTTAGGATTGGAAGGTTGCGTCGTACCTATCTTGGTGGTGGATTTTTTTATTGGTTGTTTCTACAGCGTAGGCCAATCTTTGGTGATCCACTCCACCTCCTCCCTGGTCATGCAATATTGCATCTTCAACCATGCTCACTTGGGATCCCTCACAGCTTGGATCCATGTATGGTGTCGGGATGACTTGAACTTCAAAATCCCCTTGCGTTCCTGCAAAACCTCCCTTGGGATGTGCCATGTGTTAGAAATGCACTTCTAAATCTCTTCCAACAGCATAGAAAATGTCGCATTGTTTTCATGTTGTGCTTTGTTGTCCTTTTCCTACCTTAAGGACTTGCACCTGGACACGTAGCACTTCCTCATCCTAGGGATGAAGGAGATGTACTTGGGATCCTTCCACCCTGTGAGAGTGACCAATATCATCAGCTAGGAGTAATGGAACTTAGTTCCATTATTCTGCACATTAGGGCAGTCTAGTAAGAACTAGTGCAACAACTATTGTGCCCAGTTGAACATCATTCCTTTTCTGCACTGTGATTACACTTGCGAGGGCTCCTCTCGACGACACTTCCTTAATATCTTGCACGTGATTATTTTTCTAGAAAACGTCATCATGTCATCATTGATTTATTTTATGAAGAGGCCTGTACTGCCCTGTGTTGTGCCAAATTGTACCTTCACCTACTCTATCAATTCCTTCTCGCGTGCCTTGTTTTCCAAAAACTCTTTTGGCTGCGTGTTGGTTGCGAGAAATTTGGTAATCTTGGAAATGAGTGCCACGTCTATCTATACGGGTTTTTCCATCCATAGGATGACCCCATGGACTCGGACCACTAATTTTTTGACAAATAGGCCCACATTTTTTCCCTACCCGAATTGTGGAATAGACAGCAAATTCAGAATGTTGGAGTTGTATAGCCCGATAATCCACTTCATGGGCTCTAATACTAGCCTTCCTAGGGGCCCAACCTCCCCTATGTTGATAAAATAGCATTCCTCGACCAACTTCGGTAATTTTGTTGCATCGCGCACGTCATGGTCTACATTGCATAACTTGGGCACTTTCCCCAACATGTCCTCGACATTGGGGACCACATCTAGAATGAAGGGTAGAGAAATATCTAGGCTCTTGAAGGTATTTATCTTCTGCCCTGCTGTGGATGTGCCCGTCTCGGTGAATTCTACGCCTTCCTCGTCTCTCAGTGAGTATAGTCATTATGTTATGTCCTCGACCTGGACTTCTTCTCATGAGTGGGATGGTCTTGGTTCCTCTGTGGCTATTGGTCTTCTCAGCTCCTCTAGGTTAGAGTTTGAAACCCCATTCACAAATCCTAATCTCTTCCCTACCTCTCCTCATTGCGCTATGGGGAGCTCTTCCTCCACTCGTGTCAGGCTACTAGATTCTGGCTCCAAAGTGGTCACGTCCTCGATCTCTATTATGGGCTCGGGTTGTATCATTTCTTTACACCTCTAGAATTGATGGGTGACCCTGATAAAATGGCTTCACGGCCCCAGATTTGGTGGATCCATCTTGTGTGACTGTTGTAATCTTGGTTGGCTACAATGATGATTTCAAAACTAGGGGATAGATTCTTCTAATCGCTCTGAGCTCAAAATTCGCTAAGTGTTGAATAATTGTGCCTTTTTCTCCCTTTATAGAACTTTTCACAATCATTTTTTACTTTTTGCATACATTCACGCCAACTTTTCTTTTTATTGTGTGTTGTATTCTGATATTTGGAACGGTAATTCATGCGCACAACTTTTTCTATGGTTTGTATTTTTGTATTTTTTTCTCTTTTTATTTGGTTTTGTCATTTTTTTGTCTAGTACCTACTATAGTACACTATAGGACTTAGTTTTGGGGAAGCACAAGGCATTTTGTTACCCCATTTCTCTAATATTTTGACCCTACAATTCTATCTAGTACAAAAATGCTTTTTGTTACCCCATTTCTCTAAGATGTTGACCCTACCATAATATCCATGATCAAAATGCCTCTTTGGGTTTTCCTCCTAAATTTGACCCTACATTTTTTGCTTTTATCATATATGAATATATTAAGAATACCTTGGGAAGTTACTTAAAAATAGATCTTGAATGAATTAAGTTGCTTTCTTTACATACCCCTAAATTTCTATTGAAATTGATATCAAAAGGGTTTACTAAACAAGTTAATACTAGAAAATGAAGTTAATACTAGAAAATGAAAATTTTAGATGGGCTCAAGTGTTCTTGGTTATGAGAATAAAGTCTTCTATTGTTAGATATGCTAACAAGTATGACTTCATTAGGATTCTTTTCCTCAAGAATAAACTCTTTTCAAAAGGAAAAATGTTGGATGTCTAAACCAAAACATAGAAAATCATGTCAATACATAGATGTTGAAGATAATTGGATTAAAGAAAATTACACAACAACATGATCAAAGAAGGATTACAATAGAGATCTACAAGCCTAGTTTGAGGAATAAAATTTTCCCCAAGATGATAGAAAAGAAAACAAGACTATCAACATCAAAAGGGTGGTATTGGTGAATGAAGCACTACCCACAGAAATGAAAAGAAGATAGAGAGGAAAACAAGACTATCAAAATCAAGAGGGTGGTAGTGGTGAATGGAACACTACCTAGAGAAATGAAAAGAGCAATGGATTCAATAGATTGCATTGTTTTTCTCATAGTTTGACCTATGTGCACAAATAGTGCAAAATTTTACAAAAGTATGCATGGATTAGGGTTTTGAAAAGGTCGCGTCAGAGCAAGAGAGTGGGAAGAAGATATCCTAGAGCCAATAAATATTTAAACCATGTGAAATTCTGAAAAACTACGTGAAATTATGTGACGACATGGGAAGTGTAAAATTAAGCAGTTGAAGGACATATTTCTAGAAAGATGAATGGTAATACGAATTTGTAGGTGGGCCAGCAGAATGGATTCACATGGGGTCAGTGGAATGGCTTCTGCTTCTCCCTTCATCAGCTATCAAAAGGAATTTAGAATCAATAATTCATGTGCAAGAATTTTATGTTAATTCATGTAAAAGGATTTTATGTTAAAGGATTTTACATTAATTCATTTGTAAGAATTTTATGTTAGTAAATAATATTTTTGCCTTATGTTCTTTCACTTTATTAATTTCCACTCCACAATAGTAATAGAAACACTAGATTTAGCCCCTCATATTAATGGAAGAAGTAGAATTTATCATTTGTTCTCAATCTCCTGTTTTTACTACTAAAATGAGTACTAGAAAATTAAAAAAATCATGTAAATGTTTTTTTATCTATATAGTCTCTGTATAGAAAAATGAAATCAAAAGGTAGATATATATATCTATTTATATATCTATCTATCTATCTATATATATATATATATATATATATATATATATATATATAGTGATAAGTAATTTAGTCTATCACATTCATCATGAGGGTGGGGATGGAAGACCATGTTACCACACACACTACTAACAATGGGAGAAAGGAGGTAGTGGAGTCACCCCTTAGTTATATGGGAAAATTAAGAAACCCTAAGGTAAGGAAAGAGAAGATAAAAAAGAAGGGGAGGGTTAGTAGGTTAAGTACACTTTTAGATCTTGATTATGATAATATATGGGTGTAGATAATTAAGGAACTTGTCAATTGGGTCTAACCATGCAATTAAGAATGAGGATTGTTATCTTCCACCCCATAATCAATTCCAACAAGTGATATGTTGATCTCTTAATGAGCATATTGTTGTATAAGCCTTATGTTGGTTGTGGAGCATGATTGTCTTCTTGAAAATGTATATTGTAAATTCACTTGTAAATGCATATTGTAATTTCATAGTAAATCTGGACCGTTCATTATAAGGTCACAAATTTGACGGTAGAAGTTATGTTAGGGTTTTTTTCCCTAGAAGACAACTCTCTTTTATGAGGGAATTGTATTGTTGTGTATTATTGTGAATATTGTATTCTGAGAGAGGAGACTGTGAGAGAAAGAAGAGGAAGTTATAGCAGGTGTGTTGTAGGTTGTATCCCTTCATTTGCTGGATAATAAAAAGGAAGGATTTGACAATTTCTCTGGTGGATGTATCCCACACTGGGTGAACCACGTGTATCTGTGTCTCTATTGTATTGTGTATCTTCTGTGTTTTATTTATGCATTTGTTTTATTTTATTATTCTATGATCCTAGTTTTTCTAAAAGCATGTATCAGAGTGAAAGGCAACTCGCAATAAAAGAGGGTTCTTGCTTCGAGTGGGAGCAATGGTGGAAGATTTAAAGATTAGGGTCAAGAAATTTAATGGCCAAAACTACCAGTTATGGAAGATGCAGATAAAATATTATTTATATCAGAAGGATCTATTCCTATGATTGGGTGGAATGGAAAAGAAGATGATGACTATGAAGGATGAAGAATGTGAGGTTCTTGACAACTAGGAACGATATGACTAAGCTTGGCAGTGTCGATGGCTTTCAATATTTTGAAAGAAAAGACAACGACAGAGCTGATGGACACATTGGCTAAACTGTATGAAAAACCATAAACATCCAATAAGGTATTTCTAATGAAGAGATTATTTAATATGAATATGTCAGAAGGTGGGTCTGTTGTAGATCATTTAAATGAATTTAATATGGTTACTAATCAGCTAAGTTTTGTAAAATTGGACTTTGATGATGAGGTCAGGCCTCTTCTAATCTTGTGCTCATTGCCAGAAAGTTGGAATGGCTTGGTCATGGATGTAAGTAACTCTGTCTCTGGTTTAAACACTTTGAAATTTTATGATGTTGTTGGTGTTATCCTTAGCGAGGAAATGTGACAAAAAATCACAGGTGAGACATCAGGTAATGTGTTAAACATGGAGAACATGGGAAGATAAAAGGATAAAGGAAAGGGCTCAGGGAACTGCATGAATTCTAAGAAGGGAATATGCAAATCCAGACTGAGAAAGATAGAGTGTTGGAATTGTGGGAAGAAAGGACATCTGAAGAAAGACTACAGAGCTCCAAAGAAACAAAGAGATGGATGACAGGAGAAAAATTAGGAAGAAAATGTAACAGGTGATGTGTTATAAGATGCTTTGATTCTTTTTGTCGATAATATTTCCGAGTCTTGGGTAGTAGATTTAGGGGCTTCATTTCATGCCACACCCCATAGAAAACATTTTCTATATTATGTTCAAGGTGGTTTTGGATAGGTTCATTTGGGTGATGATGCATCATGCAAAATTGTTGGAATGGGAAAGGTAAAAATGAAGCAAAGGAGTGGAAACCAATGGTTGTTGAAAGACGTAATACATGTTCCAAATCTAAGGAAAAATTTAATTTCAACAAGGAAGTTAGCAAGTGAAGGTTGTATATCCATATTTACATATAAGGTGTGGAAGGTCACTAAGTATCACTAGTGATAGCAAAAGGCGAGAAGGTAGGTACACTGTATTTATATACTGGTAATACTGACTCTTCTATCTCTTTAGATTCTACAGGAGTGGATACAACACTATGCTATCATAGGTTTGGACACACGAGTGAGAAGGGGATGCAAATATTTCACAAAATAAATTTGTTTCCATATCTTAAACATATTTATTTGAATTTTTGTGAGCATTATGTTTATGGAAAACAGAAGAGAGTTAGATTTCTCAGAGTCAGAAAAAAAGAGAAGAGTGAAAGGTTAGAACTTGCAGATATATATTTATGCGGACCAGCCCAACTATCATCTCTTGGTGGCTCTCATTATTATGTTACTTTTATTGATGATGCAACTATAAAAACTTGGGTTTATTGCATTCAACAAAAATCTGATGTTTTTGATACTTTTAAGAAATAGAAAGATTTGGTTGAGAATGAGATAGGAAAAAGGTTGAAGTGTCTCAGATCAGACAATAGAGGTGAATATTGTAGCGAGTTTGATGAATATTTTTCATACCATGGGATCCATAGAAAGAAGACAGTTCCAGGAACACCACAAGAAAATGGTATGTCAGAAAGGATGAATAGGACAATCATGGGGAATGCAAGGAGTATGAGATTTCATGTTGGTTTTCCCTTACATTTTTGGGAAGTTGTTGTAGAGATTGTTGTTTACTTAATAAATAGAGGACCTTCAATCTCTTTGTATGGTGGAATTCCAAAGGAGGCATGGACAAGTAAAAAGGAAAACTATTCTTTTTTGAAGACTTTCAGTTGTGAAGCATTTGTCCATATTGATAAAGAAAATAGAACAAATCTTGAGGCAAAATCTAAGAAGTGTACCTTTATTGGATATAGTGTTAATGATTTTGGTTATCGCTTATAGGATTATGAAAATAAAAAAATCATTAGGAGTAGAGATGTCATATTCAATGAGAAGGTCATGTAAAAAGATCAATTGCGGGGAAAGAAACATGAAAAAGAAAAACTAGAATACACAATGTTTGATGAGATCACTGAAAACAAATTCCAAAGGTACCAGAAAATAAAAATTTACAACAATAGGAGCAATAGGTACCTCAAAATCCTACAAGTGTTGTTAGAATATATAACAAGTTAAGTAGACCCACTGAATGATACTCTTCTTCATTGTATTATTTATTGTTGATTAATTATAGCGATCCATAATGTTATGAAGAGGCAATGTAGGTAGAAACTAAAAAGAAGTGGGAGAAATGAATGAAAGCAGAAATGGATTCCTTGGTAAATAAACAAACTTGGTTCTTGGTTCAGTTTTCTGCAGAAAAAAGAGTATTTCATAATAAATGGGTTTACAAGTTGAAGGAAGAAGATCGAGGAAAAAAGTGGTACAAGGATAGACTTGTTGTAAAGTGGGTTTCACAAAAGAAAGGTATAGATTTTGATGAAATATTTTCTCTTTTTGTTAAGATGAATTCAATTAGGATTGTTTTAAGTCTTGTGGAAGAAGAATATTTACATCTTAAATAGTTATATGCAAAAATAACTTTTCTCCATGGGGGTTTGGAGGAAGATATTTATATGTAGCAGCCACAAGGGTATGAGGTCAAAAGGAAGGATAATTTGGTATGCAGGTTGACTAAGAGCTTGTATGTCCTAAAGCAAGATCCAAGGCAGTGGTATTTGAAGATTGACAGGTTTATGACAGAACAAGGTTATAGTATATGTCATTTTGATCACTGTGTTTATTTTAGAAGGCTAGAAAATGGAAGCTATATTGTCTTGCTATTGTATGAGGATGACATGCTTGTTGCAAGGTCTAATATGCAGTGTATAAATGTGCTCAAGAAGAAATTAGTTAATTCATTTACGATGAAGGATTTGGGTGTTGTAAAGAAAATCCTTGGTGTGAGAATAACAAGAGACAAAAAAAATTGCAAATTGACATTGTCTCAGAGTGAGTACATAGAGAAGGTGTTGGAGAGGTTTAGGATGAAGAATGAAAAACCAGTTAGTACACCTTTGTCCAACCATTTAAAATTAACTAAGGAAATGTGTCCCAAGACATGGGAGGAGATAGAATACATGTCCAGGGTCTCTTATTCATCAACAATTGATATCTTGATATATGCAATGGTTTGCACAAGACCAAATATTACACATGCAATGGGAGTTGTGAGTAGGTATATGATTAATCCAGGTAAAGAACATTGGGAGGAAGTAAAGTGGATTCTCAAGTATTTGAGAGGTACTACTACTCATGCATTATGTTTTGAAGTTTCAAACATTGTTCTACAAGGATGTATTGATTCAAATATGGCAGGTGATAAATATAGAAGGAGGAGCACCACAGGGTATGTTTTTACTAAAGGTGGAACAACAGTAAGTTGGATTTTGAAACTGAAAAAGGTTGTTGCACTTTCAACAATATAAGCAGCGTATGTTGCTGCTACAGAGGCTAGTAAAGAAATGATTTAGTTACAGAGGTTTATGGAGGAATTGGGAAATAAGTAGGAGAATAACAGGTTGTACAGTGACAGTGAGAGTGTCATTCATCTTGCAAAGAAATCATCCTTCCATTAGAATACTAAGAATATACATCTCGTGTATCATTGCATACGATCTGTCTTGGAAGATGGACATTTGAAGTTGGAAAAGATACATACTAGCCAAAATCCTACAGACATATTAACAAAGGGAGTAACCAGGGAGAAACTAAGTTCCTTCTAAGTTTTAGTTGGTCTTCAAGCATGAAGGTGAAGATGAGAAATTTTCTAGCTCCAATGTGGATCATAATCCAATAGGTACAACAACAATGGATTTGTTGTGATCAGTATCCAAGTGGAAGATTGTTGGTTGTGGAGCTTGATTATCTTCCTGTTTCATAGGTCTTTTTTTTCAACCAAGTTTATACCCCATGAAGACTGTACACCCTGGAATATTGTACACCCCTCCACGTAGGGGGGTTTCAGGGGGGATTTCATAGGTGGGACAATGGAATGGATTCAAATGGGGTCGGTGGAATGGATTTTTCTTCTCCCTTCATCAACTATCAAAAGAAATTCTCGGTGGATTCCCAGTAGGAATGTGGAACAGAGGAAGTAGTTGTGGACGAGGAACTTCCATCCACTTGTAAAATAGGCAACGCCAGCAAAATTGGATGAATAAGATTACAAATATTTCAGTTAAAAATAAAGCTATATTAAATAAAGAAAAATTCACCCTAGCTTCAACTATGGGAAAAAAATATTGCGGAGAGTATAGTCACCTTAATAAGGTGAGTCGGTTGTTCCATAACAATGTCAAAAATTTATTTCACTCGTAAAAGAGCAACTTGTGTCAACAAAACATTATTTATTTGTATAAATGTTTTAAAAGTTGGAATTGACTTGGAACTAGTCAAAGCTTAAGTGAATTTATCTCTCAAGATAAAATACATAATTCATGTGTAAGAATTTTATGTTAATTCATGTGCAATAATTTTATGTTGGGTAGTTTAAATGTTCGATTTTTTGGAGTTTTTATGGGTATAATTTTCAATGAATTTTCAATCTGGCTATAAGTTGTTGCAACTTCAGATTTGAGTGATTCACCTTATACAATTCAAATGCTTTGAGGATTTTTTAGGGTACTTAATCTATTTATGCATTCAAAAATACAATTTAAACAACAAAAAATGGAAATTTCACCAAGATCTATTTCATCTTATTCCCATGAAAAAATTCAAAAAATCAAATATTTGAAAAACACCAGTTTACATTAAAAGATTTTATATCAATTCATATGTAAGAATTTTATATTAGTAAATAATATTTTTTCCTTATCTTCTTTCACTTAATTAATTCCCACTCCACAACAATAATTAATTCCCACTCGGAATAGAAACACTACATTTATCCCCTCATCTTAATAGAATAAGTTGACTTCATCATTTGTTCTCAATCTCCTATATTTTCTAATAAAATGAGTAGAGAAAATTTTAAAAATCAGTTTTTATTAGCAACACCCCATACAACCTATCCTACACAAGTTTTGCATGGAATTAGATGAACCCACAAGTTTGCACTAGTTCCTACTCGATAATATTATCTTCAAACAAGTTTAATCCCGACTTGGTGCCTTTGGAGGTCTAGCCGACGAACTATCCAATTCCGATTAGGATTCAACCAATTTTTAAAACAATATTTTGTAATATGAGTAGACCCGAAAGGGAAGGAAGGTGGACTTTGGACATATGTGCTTGGCATGGTGTTGGGTGCAGTTTTTCTAGAGACATGTTCTTGGCATGGTTTTGGATGCCAAAACCATGTTTAAAGAATGAGAACGTGAGAAGCCAAAATTTTGCATTAGAGTGTTAAATAGTTTGGAATTATGTTAAAAAATGAAAAATTAACTTGGAGTACAGAAAGTACAAAAACCATTTTAATATTTATTTAAAATAACATCATTACTTCAATGTAACTTAGAAGTAAAAGTTTTTTTATCTATATAATATGTAAAGGTAAATGTAGAAAAACGACACCAAATGTGATATATATTTCAAATATATATATATATATATTGTGATAATTAATTCACTCTATCACATTCATCATGAGGGTGTGTTAAAAAATGAAAAAATAACTTGTAGTACAGAAAGTACAAAAGCCATTTTAATATTTATTTAAAATAACATTACTACTTCAATGTAACTTAGAAGTAATTCGAAAACATCTAATATGTAAAGTTTTTCTATCTATATAGTATGTAGAGGTAAATATAGAAAAACGACACCAAATGTGATATATATCTCAAGAATATATATATTGAGATAATTAATTCAATCTATCACATTCATCATGAGGGTGGGGGAAGACCATGTTACCGTGCCACTACTAACAATGGGAGAAAGGAGGTAGTGGAGTCACACCTTACTTATATGGGAAAATTAAGAAACCCTAAAGTAAGGAAAGAGAAGATAAAAAAGAAGGGGAGGGGTAGTAGGTTAAGTAGGGTTTTAGATATTGATTATGATAATATATGGGTATAGGTAATTAAGGAACTTGTCAATTGGGTCTAATTATGCAACTAAGAATAAGGATTGTTATCATCCGCCTCATAATCAATTCCAACAAGTGACTTGTTGATTTTTTAATGAGCATATTGTTGTATAAGCCTTGAGCCCTTAAGAATCTAGTTTATCCTAGGTACTAGCCTTGGAATCAGGAAAAGATATAGGTGGGTTTCTCTCAGATCTGTATCTCATGGAGAAGAAAAGGTTATTAAGGTACTTCATGTAGATTTTATATTGGAGCTTACCATCAAATTATCAAATTAAAGTAAACTTACAATATAGGGTTAATTTTAGGAGATTCCTTCAGTTAGCTAAAAACTCTAATGATAAAAATAAAAAGACAAGTATGGAAGGAAGTTACCAATAATTCACATATGGAAGGAAGTTACCTGCAAAACAAGACTTGCATGTGATCTCTAATATAAATAGATATATGTACAAATAACACTATATATATATATATATATATATATATATATCAATGAAATTGTTGAGTAGAGAGACCCAACAAACCTATGAGGGTATGATAACTCCCTTTACCTAGATATGATAGAACATCATTCGAGGTTGCTAGATTGAATAATTTAAGGTATTAGTGGAACTATGCCAATGTGGATTCCCTAGGATGAATCAATAAGTATAAGGTTGGAGACAAATTAATCTCGAGAGGTCATTATAGAGGTATTCGATATGACAAGTGAAAACATCCTAAGATCATGAGAGAGGTGGAAGAGATATAAATCAACATGTGTCACAAATCATCAAGAGTTACTAAATTATAATAACAAAAAAGAGGAGAGATTAAAAGAACCTTTAAAAAGAGAAATTGAATAGTATAAATAAATAAGGGATTGACCTCAAGGTGTAGGTGTATGTTAAGTTAGTCTTGGAGGGTCTAAGTCATATATAAAAGTCATATTCCATAGCCTTATTTGGTACCATGGGTTTTATAACATTGTAATGGGTTTTTAGGTCCAAAACACCCTTATGATTATGTGTTATATAGAACATGGGTGAAGTACCCTCTTTAATAACCCATGGTACACTCTCTGCAAAGAAATTATAAATGGTTAAGGATGTTTGACCCATTTGACCTAATAAATAGATGTAAGACGAAATAGATTTTTACCATTGTGGATTTGTAATGAATCAACCTAAGTATCATAGACTCAATCGAGGGTTTTAACCTTAAATAGAACCTAAAGAGTTATGAACTATCCCCAAATGACTTCCTTGAGCATCAACACAAACCAAATCAATTATCAGGGCCAAAGACCATGAAACATAAGGTGACAAGGGGCCTCTGTAAAAAATTAAAAATCCCTAAGAGACAATACATCTAGGCTACATTAAGGGGATGTCAATGAAGTTGGTCTAGCATAGAAGAACATTTAGAGATGTATCATTTCATCATCAAGAAGGTCACACACATCAAGAAGGTCACACGTGAAAATGATGTGGGAGAAAACAATACATCATACCTATAGGTGAGTAGGAATACATGAGTACTCAAAGAAGAATTTCACAATATACACATTCTTCCTTTGTAGGAAATGTTATCCATGAGATGGGTATAGTAGTGAGTTGCAAAGAAGGACAAAACCCAAAAAAGTTAAAATAAGAGTAGCAACAATAGAAAATCAATTATGAATATGGTTTTTTCCTACTACTGTCTGTATATTGAGCTAATACCCATATGCATCAAGGTTTTAGTCTCAAATGTTTCACTTCACTTATGCTCTTGAATTTTGGATGGACACCCCATTTCTTGATAATTATTCCAAAGAGTGAAGCTACACACCACATAAACACAAGATATATGATATCAAGCACATGCAAGACAAAGAAGAAAGAAAGATTGAGAAACATGAGATGTATGATAAACAATAATGTTTGGATCGGGGTTCAAACATGATTAACTACTACTTATGTAATAGATAAAATGTGATATTAGAGATAACAAACTATAACAATCATGTTGGTGGAAAAATGGAAAGAGAACAAAAATGAAGTGTGAGTAAGTATAACTATTACAATAAAAATAACACCTAGACTATAAAAGTAAGTTCATCAAATATAACTATCATGGAAGGAATGTGATAATTAGATGATGAACAAGACATCATAAAGGAAATAGAAGAGAAACAATAAGAGGGTGGTACTTTCACCTACCTATGGGTGGGATCAGATAATGTTGGGGCATGCTAAAATAAGCCAGGTCCCTGCATTACAAAATGTAGTGGCTTTTCCCAAGTAGGGAAAGGGATAACAACAACAACAAAAACTCTAGGGAAGGATATTAAGTAGATGAGTAGGAAGAAGAGGTGATAAAAAAGAACCAATGAAGGAAAAAGAAGCAAGAGGCAGTATAGTTGGTGCAACGTGAGTGAAGGAATGAGGCAAACATGTTGGCAAGGAGTTGAAGAGAGAATGTAGGCAATAATGTTGTTGAGGTGAAATTAAGAAAACATGAAACATATGTCAATAAGGGAATAATGTAAGTGCAGGGGATAGTGGCACTAAATGAACACCAATGAAGGAATGCAAGGTGTTATATGTCAACAATGAGCTAATAAGGGAAAAGATAGAAATGATCATTTTGTAGCATGAGTGGGGGAAAGAGGTGAAATATGAGAGGATGAAAGTGTGCACTTTTTGGAATGAATTTTGTAGTTGAGTTCTATGTAATGTAACCAAATAAGGGTGACATTTTAGGAGAGAGACCAAGGGAGTGGTGTTTATCCCTATCTAGGGGGAAGTCATCTAGAATAAGGGGATGCCTAATATAACAATCAAGTCAGAACCAAGTCACTTCCAAAGTGATGAAATGAGGTGACTAAGAAAGGAAAACATGGGGCATGGGAGGTTTTGGAGGGCCTAGTCGACAAAGTTGACTAGGTTGAGTAGTCAACTAAGGTAAATTGTCAATAGACTATGAAAGGAAATCAACTAGCAAAGTTTAGTCTATCAACTAACCAATGCAGTTAGGATCAATTGTAACTACGTTCCAACTAAAGAATTGTATAAATAGATGTGATCATGGATGTATTAGGAGAGAATAATGGTGTTTGATCTATATAATAAAAGACTACATATTATTGGCTTTAATACTATTCTTCTCCTATTTCTCTTTCTATGAATGAATTATTGTATATTATTGTATTGTTCTTGTATATATTGTGTGTTTGTGCTTATTGGTAAATTACCTTATGTAATACCTTATATTATGACATTGGTTTCGTTGTGTGTAGCACATGAACTGGGGATTTTGTACGATAGTCGCATGCATACATAGAAGTTGAGTTTAAGGGAGAATTGTAAATGGTGGCAGAGGAAACTAGAAAAATACTTCGAAAACTATGCCAGAAGAAACCATTTTTTTTTTTTTTTTGACGAAAATGGTTATGTTGCATTAATCGGCATTCTGGCAAGACAGAATCAGAAGGTTACATCTCTGAAGAAGGTTGGTGACCTCTGACAGTGCTGCCAACCTTCTTGTGAATATCTTGGGGAACCAGTCCCATCTTCTCCCTAAGATAATTCGAAAAATTGACAAAGAGTTCATACATGAGTAAATTCTCACAAACTGTGAGCATAGTAGAAGACAGAAGCAAAGCATTATACCGAGGGGGCTGAAATTTTTCCCTTAATATAGGGATCCAACTTTTTCTGAGAGCCTAAAGAAATGTTGGAGGCTGCTTCCTTTTCTCTGCACGCTTTGTTGGTCTTGCGCCCTCGGGTAAGGGGTGGTGACGGAGCTAAGTTGTCTTCAGTATCAGAAGTTCCCCCAGAGCCACTAGAGGGGACTGTAACAACCAGTCCTGCCTTGGCAGAGGGTTTCGGATCTGAAGCTCGGTTTTCTCTTGCTGCTACTGACTTTGGGAGAGCGGAATCCGGGAGGCTTCCTTCTGATAGAGGGTCTTCCTTAGCTGTTGTTGCTTCTGGATCTGGAGCTTCATCTTCCTCCAGCACTTCAAAGCTATTTTTGTTTTCTAGAGTTGCCTCAGCTGAATGAGTGGCCTTCGGGGCCTGGGTTAGTGGATCCTTTCTCCTTGACTGCCTTCGGCATACGGGCTGAAAATCATCTTCTTTGTTTGGTCCCGACTCCTCAGGGGCTTTGGGGCAACTTTTTGCAAAGTGACCATAAGCATGGCACCGGAGGCACTTAAAGGGAATCTGCTCGTAGTCCAGCTCTTGGATATAGCTCCATTCCCCCA
>JZKD02S1682030.1:483904-504533 GCA_000966675.3 Picea glauca
TGTTGTATCTTCATTTTCATTTTCCTTCATGTCCAAATAACTTCATCAATCTTCTGGTCCAAAACCCATGACTAGGGTTGACATCAATGACAACAACCAATCTTCCAACACTTGGCTCAGAACGGTTAATTAGGCAGCGAGAAACGCCCATGTTCGGGTTTGAACCCGAGACCTGACCATCATTACATGACCGACCTTACCACTACGCCGCACCCACGACCTTACCAGAAGAAACCATTTTACTCTCACAAAATAAAGGGATTAATTTCTCACAAAGAGTGACAAAAAATTTATAGAAGCAATAATTGGAGAGATAAAGAAGTATGTTGAGAGAACCACATGAATAAATTCACAAAGGACGAGTGGTTGATGTCCAAATTGATCAACGATAGATGAAAAAAATATACAAGTGGATATAGAAGATCATAGATGAATTCTATGAGGAGAAATAAATCAAAGAACACACGTATGTCGATGACATCAAAATAAGGTTTGAAACAACTTGATCAACATCTTTCTCTGTATAGTACCAGTTCTTTTAGCAAAAACAATTATTTGAAAAAGGATTTGGACACATTGTTGAGTACATACCCCCTCTAAGAAATCCAATCAACACCAACTAGAAAAGAAAACAAGAATATTGGGAGAAATTATTGAAATTCATCTACAATAATAATCAAGAATATTGGGGTTATTTTCTACAAAAATTCATATGACTGATTGTGCTATCATTTCCGACCACGATGAAGAACCAAGTCAGTAATAGGGGGTAACTATTCGTGAGATTCTTGAAGCAGAGTGAATAAAGCCTAGTCGACTTGCATCGAAGAAGAACTACAAACATGCCAAGAAAAGGGACTATAGCAACCACGAGACAAAGAGAATACACATTGGGTGAAGGAATGAATAAAAGAACCACATGGAGAATAAAATTCCACAAACCAATGGTTGACTTGAAAATGATCGAAAGGGATAAAAGACAAAAGAAAAAATCAAAGATGCATGATGTTGTAGACACTCATCGATCTTACAGAAAGAGTCCTCATGAGAAACAAGTCGTTGGATCGCTAGACCAATCTTAGTGTGGCAAAAACCAACCATATGTGGAAAGAGAAGCATCCCCAATATTTCTTGAGTTGGAATAATAAGTACACTTGGTAGATGTTTGATTTGGTGCCATTCAACTAGGAAACAATGTGGAAATAATGGAAGTCAACAAGTCCCAAAGTTAGAGAATTCCTCTCGAAGAATTTCCAAGTATATGCTAGCCTTTCTTTGGTGTTGTATCAACTATATGACCAAGTATAAGTCATTGAAATATTTTGTATTCAACTACCATCGACTGAAGTAAATCAAGTACATGTGTCGAAGATGATGATAATATACTCCTCCATCTTAAGAATCTCACAATCATGCCCGTCTCTACTGAATTTAAAATATGAAGAATAACAAATTGACATGATCAATTGTCATCATGAAAATGCATGATTATAAGTGATAAAATTTATTTATTATAAAGACCAAGGGTGTCAAACCAACGAAACATTCCCACCAGTCAAAACAACAAAATTGAAAAACCTAGAAACAAGCTTCCAATAAAACCTGTCAAACAAATAAATCATTCAATGACTCCAGTCATATCAGTCACACAGTTGATCCCACCAATTCAACACCAACATAACCTAAAACCCTCTTCAATTACAATGATTCATCATCACTTTCCTCTTTACAAGGGAGATGAAGATCCTAAGTGCCACTGGTTTATATATGAAAAGTACCGGGATGACATGGACATTTCAGATGAAACAAAGTAGATGGAACAATTTGTCGGAGCTCTCAGAAAAATATCCCTAACATGGTTCATGAATTTTATAGAAATAGAAAAAGAATGAGAGCTAAAATTTAGGGAAGCTTATTGTTTGTTTTCAAAATCCAAGATGTCAAACACTTAGCTGCCAAAAAACTGAAAGAAATTAAACAAATGATAAGTGATTCTATTAGGTAATATGACAAGAGATTCAAATATATACTTAGCCAAATCCCTCACACAAATAACAAGAATTTTCTACTATAATTGTTTCTTGAAGGACTCCTTCAAAAAATCTAAGAACCTTTAAGAATGAATGAAATACAAATTTGTGAGGATGCCTTGAAAAAAATCTCAAGAGACATAATCAGATGAAGACTAGACCATATCAACTACAAAAAAAAGCAGTTGAAGAAAAATTTGAAATATTGCAGAAGTCACTTTGAGACCTTGTTGTTTGATGAAGTGATCTTTGGTGTACAATATATATGAATGAAGGACACACCAAAGAACAATGTAAATAATATGAACCAAATGGAAGAGAATTTGATGCTTGAAGGGTCTTGACTAAGTATCATTGTGAAATATGTCAAGTGATCACAAACCACACCATAAAGGACTACTCAAATAATCTAAAAAATCCAAAACCAAAATAGTGTGCCATCTATAAGGAAGCCACTCATTGTACTCAAGCATGAAAACTCAATGGGTGAAACAAGTCAAATTATCCTAATGTCTATCATGCACAAATGTCAGAGTAGAACCAACATCAAGGTTACAGAGGAGCTAGATACCAGAGAAAAGGAGGTGTCTATCAAGGAAGAGGATAATTCAGAGGTGGATAATACGGTTGATATGGTCGAGGAAGATTTGATAGAACCTACTGATTTATATACTTGAAGGATTATTATTTAATCCCTGACTTCCCAGTGAAAGATAGAACTAACTTGAAGTTGTATAATATATGTGGAGTTAGTGATCACTTCATAGAGGACTATTATATCATGTTGGAGAAAGTGAGAAAAATGTGAATGACCAACCTTGTGAAAATGGTCCCAATCATTAAGTCCTTAAAAACAAAAATCTAAATGTTATTACAATATCTTTCATGGGTCGAGGAGACAATGTGCCTAGAGCACCACAAATTCAACTTGTCAAGAAATATCTATGGTACCCTAATCCAAAAAAATAACTATAGGTCATAAAATAAGTACTTGGATTTTTTGACCAAGAAAATGAGGAGCGGAAGAAAGAGAATGTTAAAAAACACAATATAAGGAAGAAAACAATGATGTCGTTTTCAATTGATTGCTTGATCTATTAAAAGAGGAGAAATTATTTGGTCAAGTATTGTTACTCCTAAACATCTTAAAAGAATGTGAATAAGAGTAAAATGCAAGAAAAAATATTAAACATCTCACTCAAGAAAAGATCCAATAGGAATATAACCCACAAGTTGATGTTGATGTTGACAAATTCATGATCCCCCAAGTAGTGGTTGAGTTTGGATCATAATTGAATATTCTCCCTAAAAAACTTCGATCAAAATGGGTAGGCCTTAACAAATAAGATCCAAAAACTTCCTTAAACTCACAAACCAATGATTTTTCAAACCTATTGGCATATTAAAGAATGAGGATATTGTTATTATGGGGATTATGACACTAGTCAACTTCAGAGTAATATATCTGGTTGAAGGTATCCCCACCTACTCAACATTGGTCTGATGACCATGGGTAATAAATATGAAAGAAATCATTTCCCTTGAAAGATATTGGATCAAACTAAAAGGAAATGGAAAGAAAATTACCATACCCTTGAAAACCAAGGAGAGAAAGTCTTGGATAGAACTATGGGAATAAGTGCAGGAGACCAAGAAATTATACCAAGTTATCCAAGGAGATTGTGATAGTGTCAAACCCAATATAAAAAAATAATTGATGCATGGATATGTTGATGTTTTGCTAGTTGTGGGAGGTATTAACCTCTAGGACAACCTTTCTTCTTAGAGAAGAAGATTCTGGAAGCAAGAAAACCATTAAACAGGTGTGGAAATACCCTAGAAGAGAAGTTCAACCAAGGAGAATAATAATAAAGAATTAGAAGGATCCAAAAATATAAGTCGATCCCACATGAAAATTCACTTGGTTAGGATAGTATAAATAGATCCAAGAACTATCTCATTTAACACACTCTCTCACTCTCTCAGCTAGGGCGCAAGTCTAAGGAGTATTAGTTGCAACAACTACAATGGTGATGCAAAAGGAGACACAAGCCTGAGGAATATGGTGTGGTAGTTTAAATGGTGAAGCATTTTCTTTCTTAGTCTTTGTGGTATCTCTCTCTTGTGTGTTTCTCTTGGTAAAGGTAAACTCTCTTGGTACTAATTTGTTTCCACAATTGTGTTGATATTTTTGGTTAAGCTAGACGTCGTGCTAGGTTTTATCTCTTGGTTCTATAGTGGAATTGTTGGAGTCTATACAAGAAAAGGTTACTGTGCTAGGGGATTAAACGTGTAAGTGCCTATGGTTGGGTCACGATGGTGTAACAATGTCTATGGTTAAACAAGAATAAAAAAATTTAACATGGTATCAGAGCTAGTTTCCTTTAGAACAATATAACCATTGGAATGAACAATCACAAATCCACCAAGAAGGTTTCCTAAGGAGGGTACATTCTTTCCCCAGATCAAATCTCCAAAATTATGAAATCGAAAAATTTGGGTTTCCTCATAAAACACTAGGTCAATGTGTGTGGAATATAAAGACTGATTTGAAGCAGATTCTTGAAGAAAGGATATCTCCTTGGAATAACAAACTACCTGGTAAGTCCAAAACTTATTTATGTAAAGATTCATTTTTTGTCATGTTTCTAGATCTCGGGGCAGAATGAATTCCAACACTAAGATTGATGAGAATCTTGAGAGTGCTGATAAGTTTTGAGCATGGAAATATAGAGTGATGCTCATTCAAGAAGAGAATGACCTAGAAGGGTCCATTGAAGAAGAATTTCAAGAGCTGGAGGGAGATGAGGCTTATACAAAGTACAATAAGAATCAGGTTAAGGCAAAGAGGATCATTGTATATTCTATCAAGGATCACTTAATCCATCATGTCTCATCATTGAATAATAGAAAGAAAATGAGTGATTCCTTATCATAATTATATGAAGGAAAGAATATCAACTAGAATATGACATTGACAACACAACTAAAGAATGTGAAGATGAAAATTTTAGAAATAGTTCAATCCTACTTCACGAGGGTATCCCAAATCAAAGAACAGCTTGAATCCATTTCAGACATAGTTGAAGAAATTGAGCTAGTAATTACTACATTGAATGGTCTCCGAAAGTCTTGGGAATCATTTATTCAGGGAATCTATTCAAGAATAAATATAACAAAGTTCAATACGTTATGGGAAGATTGCACTCAAGAAGAATCTAGATTGGAAGCAAGAGAAGAAAAGTTGGGTAATGATGAAAATCAAGCACTGGAAGCACATACAAGAAAAGGAAATATCAAAAAAGAGGATAATCCTCATGGGAATTTTCAAAAGACACAAAAGACTCAAAAGGATTATTCAAGTTACAAATGCTACATTTTATAGAATATGGGACACATTGTTAGAAATTGTCCTCACACAAAAGATCATATCAGAAAAGGAAAGTATAAAACACATCATGCTCATGCCACAAAAGACGATGAACCTGTTCAGAAGAAAGCAAAAGAAGATGATTCAAGTGAAGAATATGTATTTATATCTTCTCTTACAAGGACAGTCACTCATGGAAGTGACACATGGATTATTGATAGTGGTGCTTCTAAGAACATGAGTGGTTACAAGGTTCTCTTTCAAAACTGGTTCAAAAGGATTCACCTCATAAGGTGAAGCTTGGTGATGACTATCAATATCCCATTAAATGGGTAGGATAAGCCTCCTACTTGTTGGATTCTGGAAATCCTATGAAGTTGAAAGATGTTTTGTATGTACCTGGTTTGAAGAAGAATCCCATTTCTATCTCAACATTGGAAGAGGAAGGATTCAAATTTTCCTTCATTGATGGTGAATTTCTTATGTGTCCAAGAGGAAATTATATTGATGATTTTATTGCGATTGGTGTTCAAGAAGGAGGTCTATACAAATTAAAGGGACACTTAGATTCAACATTAGTTCATAGTATAGTAAATCCAAGTGAGTTATGCCATAGAAGACATTCTCACATATATTACAAAGCATTACCAATCGTGAGAAATATGGTGACAGGTTTGACAGAGATTCAGGTGAATCATGATGGTATATGCAAGAGATGTGCACAAGGAAAGAACATGAAGAGTCTATTTCCAAGCAGTGACAACAAATCTAAAGTATTTTTGGACATCGTGCACTCAGACGTGTGTGGACCAATGGCATACACTTTTCTTATAGGGTATGTATATTATGTTTAATTTATTGATGATTTCTCACATAAAACTTGGATTTATTTCTTGAAAACAAAAGGTGAATTATTCAGCAAGTTCAAGGAATTCAAGGCCCTTGTATAGAATCTTTCTGAAAATAAGATAAAGATTTTAAAGTCAGATAATGGAGGAGAGTTCACATCGAATGAATTCAAATCATTCTGCAAAGAAGTTTGGATTAAGATGGAGCTCTCTACTCCCTACAATCCTCAGTAGAATTTTGTGGTAGAAAGAAAGAATCAGACAATAATGGAAGCAGTGAAGGCCACGATTCATGATAAGTATTTATTGATGCATCTATGGGAAGAAGCAGTCAGGATCATTGTATATGTGTAGAACAAAATTCCTCACCATATACTTGGGAACAATACACCAGAAGAAATGTTTGCAGGAGAAAATCAAGAGGTCAACCACCTAAGGATATTTGCTTGTCTAGTATATGTGCATAGAATATTGTCACCAATGTCTACTTGCAATGGATGATTATAACATACAATAATATATACTAGCCACAAATATTTAATTTTAGTAAAATATGAAGAAATCAGACTTCTTCAACTGCATATGCATGTCTGTGACAGAGAGAATATTTCAGGTTTCTACTTCGTAGTTCTAGTCTTGAGAAAAACATCATATGCCTCAACAAAAGAAAGGAAGGGTGAATATCCAATTCCATTTACAGAACTTGTACAAGATTGTATAAGTATGAATATTTCTCTCAAAATGACAATATAAAAGATCCCAATAACATCCCCACTCTTCCTTTGTTTTATCTTCACCATAATGCTCAGGCAAGCATGGATCTAGAACTTATGGTAAACATTATCAATATATAATAAAAAATTTCAAAAAAGATATTTCCAAGGAGGGAGTGAGGTTGTATGAGGCTCCAAATATTCGTAAATATTCATAAATAATCCCATTGGAGCGAAGGAAATCCATAGCTTATGCCATGTCAAGTGAAAAAGCCATTGCAACATGGAGTTCTGGAAATTTGGGATGTAAATTCAATGTATATTTAAGGAGTGATATAGATCCAACAAGGATACAACCGATCATGGTGTTCGAATATGTAACTTTTATTTTCATTATGTGTGATTATATTTGAGGTTGAGGGTGTTATGATTATTATTTATTATTGGGTAGAGTTCATCTCTAAGAGAAGACTTTGTTTCTAGTTTTTAGAAGACTGTTGAAGCTAGTTGGCCATGAAAGATTCTCTCGAGCTACATGCTTCATAGAATGGTATAAAGTTGGTATATTTGTTGAACTAAATAGATTATAGGATCAAAGATAGTTTTCCTATCTTAAAACAAATGTTTTTTTGATTTGTATGTATCATTACATTAATTCAATAATGTTGAATGCATTATGTAATTTACTCTTTCATTTTAATATGGTATCAGAACATGATTGGGTGTGACTCCCTCCAAAAAATCCTAGGAATATGTGGAAAGGAGAAAAAAGTAAATTGTTGTAAGATGGAGAGGAGAAGAGAGTAGATTGTTGTGAGTGAGTAATTGCTTCAGTAGTGTGTGAGATATTTTTTTTCCATCATTTAAGCATTGGAAAAAGAATTTGAAAAATAGGCTCCCTAAAAGATAGTCAAGAGGAATTTCTATTATCATCGACGAATTTCCAAAGAACGTGGAGGGGAAAACTACTATTGTTCTGGTGGGTGAGGTCAGGGACATGGTTGTGGTGACCATGGTATTTTTTTTAAAAGGGTGAAGGTTGCATGGATGTATTACAGGGGTAACGAAAAAACATAGATTGCTACATAAATATAGAGAGGTAATAGTAGTTAACTAAAGCCCAGTAACAACTTCAGAAATATCTCTCCCTGTAACAAAATAAAATAGAAATATTCTCTCGAAGATTTCTATAGAAAAATTTATTCTAATAAAATTAAAATACTTGCTACATCAAAATCATTAAAAACATAGCACTCTAGAATAGTATTTAAAACTAACATAGTTAACATGAGTTTACAAACTCAAATTGAAACATAAAACAAGTGTAAAATCCATCATTAACACTCTAAAAAATATCTCTAAATTAACTCTTGAATCACACACACACACACACACACACACATGAGATTGACCCTTCGAATATTAATTAGTTACATAACCAAAAAAAACTACTAATTAAAAATTAATTTTAGTATGACGATGTTGGCCCTTAAGCATTTGATGGATCAATCATTTGACAGTGGTGCCCCTTTTCCACTCTAGTCATTCATAGATGAAAATGTGTGGCAGTGGTAACTTTTCAAAATTTCAACTATCACAAATTCACAGCGGTGGTGACCCTTCGTAAATCCAACAGCTGGTGAAATAATTAATCACTTCCAACATTCTCCCCCTTAATTATTTCACTAATTTTTTTTATTGCAAATTCATATTTCTTCTACAACCTTCATTATTCAAAATTTATATTATAGCAAAATGATGCAACAACTTACAACATTAAAAAAATATATCATTACATCATATAAACCCCTATATTTTTCCTCTGAATTTGAAAAAACTCTTTTGGAAAGGGTTTTGTAAACATGTTTTATAACACACTCGACCCCTAAATACTCTTTTAAGTGGTTGGGAATCATAAATTTGTTTTTCCTAACTATCTTAAAACCTGGTTCCGGGATCTCCATCGGCTTCTGCTCACCACGAGCTTTCTAACGATTGCCACCATACTAAGATCGAAGTTTGGGTTTGTAATTCATTACCTCCCGAAGATATTCGGGCATTATTAGTCAAGGGCCACGTGGGTCTGTCTCATACATATCATCCATAACTCCCCGAAGTCCCGGAGCTCCTGGTGCTCCTATATCTATGCTGGAGATCCATCCATCATTAAATCTGACAGCGGACCCTTCCCCTCATTAAGGCATATTCCTAAGAATAATTTGGCATTCGATGCTTTGGCACTAAGTTCCCCTTTTCTGTCTAGGCACGAGACCTCTCGAAGTCCCAGAATTTTGAAGTCCCGTAAGCTTGCGTTGTAACTTTGGACTTCGATCCTTTTGGTCTCTCTGTTAGCACTAAAAGTCACACTTTGACTGCTAAAGTGTAAGCTTAGCACCCATATGAATGTAAAATATAACTTTGGTTTGGAATAGGTGGATCAACAAGATGAATAAACAAAGAGAGAGGGAAACAAACTACAGATCAATAGGCTACACCAATGGGAAATGGAGTCACAAACATCTCACTCATCTAAGGCACAAAAGTTTCTTAAAAGAAAAAAAGATTATATGTTGATAGGTGGAAGAAATGAAGAAGGAAAGCATAAGATAGAATGTTCAGTAAATAGAGATCCTCTCAATTTAATGAATCGACAAATACTTGAATACAAACAATGATTGATGGGCAAAATACAACAGATCCTCTGTTGCTTAGGGATCGATAAATCATTGACAGCCTTTGATCCTCAAATCTACAATATATTCAAATAAGAAGAAATATAGACAAAGTTTTACAATCTGAAATCATGGCTCTCATGAGTCTCCAATAGCAGTAATTCTTACAATCATAAAATGCCCACAAGCTTACAAATGAACACACATAGGAACCTGCATATTCCTACTCTCTCTAGCCTCTTTTGGCTCATCTATCCTCTTCTCCAAGAGATATATCCCTCTTTAAATAGAAAATAGCATCCAAATAACCTAAGGAGGTCGAATCCCATCTCCTCCATTTGATTCTAAGCCTTGGAGATAGGTGGCAACAGTCAAACAAACAAAAATCCAACAAACTATTGATTTTCAGGAATTTGTTGGAAGTCATTAATAAATTGTTTCCACCTTATGCATGAGGCCTTTCATGGAGATAAATCTTAGGTGCAGATGTCCATTGATATCTAACTGATCCTTGAGAATCCATTTGAACTCTCCTTGACATGTGGCAACCTCCCAACAAGGCGAATATCAAAATTGTGACTACTACAATAAATTAGTACACAACACCACTATGCAGAGTATGTAACGCCTACTTCTATATCCAATATCTCTCAAACCAAAAAACATTTTGAAAAACTGAGAGAGGTTTTTGTCATTTGGAATGTTATGAATAAAAACCTCCTCTATTTTTAAAAAATACATCCTCAACTAGTCATAACCCAAGTTTTAAATTAGTGACTCAAAACTGGCAGAATAACTCTGCACAATTTAGCCTCTGCCAGAATATTACGTAGCGCCTGTAGGTAGCGCCCGAGTGTGTTTCTGCATGCAATTCGATAGCATAAATTTGTGGGTTCTTTGATGCTTGAACTTGGATATTGGGAATAACTCAATATAATTTCAAGTTTCACCAAAACAAATAAAAATTCCATAACAATTGTATTCATTTGCCAAAATGAATAATGAAATGCAGATCCTGTTCTCTATGAAATATTAGGTAGCACCTATAGGTAGTCCCACTTATGAAACCTTGAGGCATAAACCAATCTTGTTCTAACATAGGATCCATGGGGGATAGATTCCTCCCTTTGAGGCTCTAAGAACTCTTGTAGTTTCAGTGCCTTATCCTTTGGGCTTGTGGAGTCATGCTCTCAACCTTTAACCTCTGCAATCTGCTTTGATCTATGACTTTCAACTGAAACTAAATGAAAATGCGAACTAAAATTAACAAAATGATGAAAAAAATACTTGTCCAACAAACTTATTACACACACCTACTCTAATTATTGGGAAACTGAAGCGTTCAAGTTACATGAAACAACCAATGAAGCCATTTCATCATTTTTTCAACTGTTTGAAGTTTTGAAATGTGCTTCCTTAAGCACCAAAGATAATTCTTAATTGAAGGCGCATCAAAGAAACATTTGGAAATACACTTTCCATTGAAGAAATCAATGAGTCTAGGCCCATTTTCTTCTTGCAGACAGGCTGCAAATGGATCCTGACAAACATCATCAATACTTGCCCCTGCAACATTGCTTTGTGTAAAAAGGAAAAGTATTGCATTAGGTCCTTCGTCCACTATTCTTGGATATTGTATGGCTTGCTAATTCTCTGATTTATACTCAATGCATATGGCCTTGGTCCACTCCTGATCATGAGGTGTATTAGGAAAAAGGCTTAGTGATGCTTTTATTTCTTTAATTTCAACCTTTCTCATCTGATCACATGGCATTTGATCTTGGCTTCTTGATGAAATTGAGCTTGTGTCTTCAAGAGGAATAAGGGGTTTATAGGGAAGTTCATCACAATTAGAAGTTCTTGGGAAACTAAATTCTTCTATATTATCTTCTTATTGTGAGGGATATTCATCATATCTTGGTTTATGGTCCCAATATCTTAGTTTTTCACCCTCTAAAATTAGATTATCATCTTTTTCTTCTTTTTCAGCAACAAAAATATGACATGAGGGTTGAAACAAGCTATTGTTGCTTTGATGGGAAGGGTACTTCTCTGATATAAGGTATTCAATAGACTGTTCATGGAAATCATCTTCATAACTATCATAAAAGGGTGAATCAATGACCATTTGACTATTAATGGTTGAGGGGATTAGTACAATAGCTGGGACAACTGGTTGTTCAGGGAAAACATCCTCATAGTCATCAAAACTTGGCAAATCATGGAACATTGCTTCATTAACAATAGGAGGGACTGATAAGCTATGAATTCGATCATGACAATATGCAATACTATTCTCATGATGAAATAAATCTGAATCTAAGATGACCTCTTGACTTAAATAATCGAGAAAAGGAGGAGATAAGGAAATGATGGATTGTCCATATTGATCTTTCTCTTGGGGACCTAGATTTTGACATGAATGATGCAATTGTTCTTTAAATTTAGGAAAATCATTATGAAACTCATCATCTAAGTCTTTCTCTCTACAATCATCCCCTTCATCATTAGTGCTAGAGGAATCACTTGCTAAATCTTGAATATATGATGCATACCCCTCACAACAATTCTCAAAAGGTCTTTCAGCTGGATAAATTTTCTTGCAATGAGAATAAAAAACATCATGAAATTCCTTCAAAGAGGAAATACTAGAAGCAGGGAGTGTTCTATACCATTGCCTCACATCGCCTTCTAATGAATACATGAACATTTTCATCAATATATCTTCATGATGAATGTCAAGTTGTTGCATCAAAACATGAAATTCATCAACATGCTCAACAGGGTTGTCATTCTCACCTTCATAAAATCTAGGCAACAGATCTTTCCATTCATCAATTTGAGGCACAGGATGTGGATAACCATCTATGGCTGATAAATTGAGTGGGGCAAACACCCTAGCTAGGATAGCCTTCATAGCCATTTGATTTGCCTCATCCCTAGTGGAGTCACCAACAGATTCTGAACAATGGAGTCGCCATGGTGAATGTGAAATCTTGAAGGTGTCCAACTTCAGTCACCATCTAAATTTGGATCTATGTAGTGTCATTCTTCCCAGGGAGCTTTTCAATCTGCTCAAATCTATCTTCAGAAATGACGCCAAAAATGTTAGCAATGAAAGTCACACTTTGACTGCTAAAGTGTAAGCTCAACACCCATCATAATGTAAAATATAACTTTAGTTTTGAATAGGTGGATCAGCAAGATGGATAAAGAAAGAGAAAGGGAAGCAAGCTACAGATCAGTAGGCTACACCAATGGGCAATGGAGTCACAAACATCCCACTCATCTAAGGCACAAAAGCTACTTAGCAGAAAACAAGATTATATGTTGATACGTGGAAGAAATGAAGAAGGAAAGTGTAAGGTAGAATGTTCAGTAAATATAGATCCTCTCAATTTAATGAATCAAGAAATACTTGAATATAAACAATGATTGATGGGCAAAATACAGTAGATCCTCTGCTGCTTAGGGATCCATAAATCATAGACAGCCTTTGATCCTCAAATATGAAATATATTCAAATAAGAAGAAATATAGACAAAGGTTTACAATCTGAAATCACAACGCTCATGAGTCTCCAATATCATTAATACTT
Organism: Picea glauca; assembly: GCA_000966675.3. Classification (NCBI taxonomy): domain Eukaryota; kingdom Viridiplantae; phylum Streptophyta; class Pinopsida; order Pinales; family Pinaceae; genus Picea; species Picea glauca. Next base: position 497,136 of record JZKD02S1682030.1, read on the forward strand.
ACAATCATAAAATGCCCACAGGCTTACAAATGAGCACACACATAGGAAACTGCCTATTCCTACTCTCTCTAGCCTCTCTTGGCTCATCAATCCTCTTCTCCAAGAAATATATCCCTCTTTAAATAGAAAATAGCATCCAAATAATCTAAGTAGGTCGAATCCCATCTCCTTCATTGGATTCTAAGCCTTGGAGATAGGTGGCAACAATCAAACAAACAAAAATCCAACAAACTGTTGATTTTCAGGAATTTGTTGGAAGTCATTAATAAATTGTTTCCACCTCATGCATGAGGCTTTTGATGGAGATAAATATTAGGTGTAGGTGTCTCTTGATATCTAATTGATCCTTTAGAATCCATTCAAACTCTCCTTGACATGTGGCAACCTCCCAACAAGGTGAATATCAAAACCGTGACCGCTATAGGAAATTAGTACGCAACGCCACTGTGCAGAGTATGCAGTGCCTACTTCTATATCCAATATCTCTCAAACCAAAAAACATTTTGAAAAACTAAGAGAATTTTTTGTCATTTGGAATGTTATGAACACAAACCTCCTCCAGTTTTCAAAAATACATCCTCAACTAGTCATAACCCAAGTTTTAAATTAGTGACTCAAAAATAGCAGAATAACTCTACACAATTTAGCCTCTACCAGAATATTACGTAGTGCCTGTAGGTACTGCCTGAATGTGTTTCTGCATGCAATTCAATATCATAAATCTGTGGGTTCTTTGATGCTTGAACTTGGATATTGGGAATAACTCAATATAATTTCAATTTTCCCCCAAAAAAATAAAAATCCCATAACAATTGTATTCATTTGCCAAAATGAATAATGAAATGCAGATTATGTTCTATGTGAAATATTAGGTAGCGCCACTTATGAAATGCTGAGACATAAACCAATATTGTGCTAACACTCTCCACGATACTGCACCCCGAATCCTTCAGAGTCTCAAACTCTCGGACTCCCAATTACATCTCCAACCACCTTGGCCAGGCGAGCACATACCAGAGGCTAGGGGTGACATGTGCCTTCATCATGGGGTGACTATCACGCTCTAATAGGTATAAGGGGTTTGAAAAATGTCCATATCTCAATGACACGTGGCACCTTGTTTGTAGGTCCATGTCACCTTGGATGACGTCAGTGAACAATGTCAACCCTAGACAAACAACTTTCCCATGTCCTTCAGATCTCACGGTTGAGATCCGACCACGTAGATCCATAGATCTACGACTCCTGTTACTTTGGGATTTCGGCCTTCGAGAGTTTTGTGATAAAAAATCCTCATGACTCCCGATGTTGGTCAATGTCGGACTGACCATAGCCTAGATCTAATGGTCAAGTTCTGGCCACATGGACCCATAGATCCATGGCTCTCTATACTTCATGATTTCGGTGTTTGGGAGTTTTGTGGTGAAAACTCCTTGTGCCTCCCAGAGTTGGTCAACGTTGGACTGACCACCAACCAGATAAAATAGTCAAGAGGGATCCCGAAGCTCTTCCAGATCAAAGGCTCTCATTGATTTGTGACACCGACCTTCGAAAGTTTTTGCGTGTAGTTGCTAGCCTCTTCCCAGAGTACTAAGTCTCTAGATTACTGGATATAGTGACACACATCCCCTATCTATCAATGATCAAGATTTATTCCATTTCTCATGACTTTGGGAAACTTCACACTTTAACAACCTAGATCTCTCTAATGGTTTATCTCCCAGATACACGCGATCCGTGAACACGTTTCATGGCTAATGGATAGTTAAGAGGGGTTCTCAACAAACTCCCCAGATCCATGGCTCATATTAATTTGTAAGTTTGACATTCAGGGGTTTTTGAGGTTGAAAACCTTTGTTCTCCTAAAACGGTCAATGTCAGGTTGATCATCATGTAGATCCAATGGTCAAGGAGGCTCCTGAATTCACTTAGGTCTATGACTCCCATTACTTCATGACTGGTAAGGGGGTCAAGGTTTAATAATGGGGCAGGTCTATCTACTATGGTTAGGGTAACCACCAGACATCCATTAGCCTCATGGTTAACTGAGTCAACCAAGTTGTCTTCAGCTGGCTTGCAATTTTTAAAGTCATAACACCCCAAAGCTCCAGACTCTCAGAGTTCCGATGCCAGGAAGACTTAGCTCCTCGTGGGCTTAGCACAAGGTTCCCACACCTTGGTCACACGGTTCTTCCAAAATTCTCAAGGGGCTACATGCTTAATTCTTGGTCATGAATTTGTTAAGGTTGTGGGAATGAGCCCTCGATCACACGGGTGAATGGTCTGAAGGAAACACACTTCTTCCATAGAGTTTGAACTTGTCATTCCCACTAAGGTAGACTAAAGAGGTCGACAGGACTTAAACATTTTAGTTAATACTACCCCAACTCTCCTACAGACTCACATTCCATAAATCTCCAGTGACTAGACCGAGGTAAATAGAATGCCATGTAAATATAGTAGTTCACAAAAGAAAAAGATAATTTCTAATAATTTTTCAAACACTATAAAAATTAACCATAAACACATACATTCAATCATCACATCCATTGTATTACATAGAGTATGAATAAAATTATCAGAACTCGAAAATCTGAAGTGGTTTTTGAAAGGGGTACATGTTTCCACCCAACCATAGGCACAACCACTCCTAACGGATTTACCACTGGCCACCCCAAACTAGACCATGACACTCTCAGAGAGACGCTTTCTCCTTTCTCAATGACAGTTAGGGACGAACGTTACTCTCCTCCTCCCACAGGATCTTGGCAACTGGATTTCTCTCTATACCAAGCAAGGAAGTTTGCATGAGTAATTTCATAGTCACTCGTCAGCTTCATTTATCAGCTTGAAGTAAAAACCCTACCCATGGCTTCTTACAGCCACAACAAGCTTTTCTTCGTAGTTTTCCTCTCAATTCCAAAGTTAAAAAATGCTCTCTTCCCTTCTAGAGTTCATTTTCTCCATTCTTCTCTCTTGCAGATCTGCCTTTGCCCCCCCGAATTACTCCCTTTCTTTCCTTCCTCAAAAAGATTACGTGGATCTGAATACTCAAATTGTGGTTAGGTATGGAAGAGTTATATATGGGTACCCTACCCCATCTCCTCATTAACTCTTGAGTAGGGCCTTCCAACCACCATCCTGACTGGTTATTCATTTATGGGTCAGAGGACTATTGAGCAATTACATCCAGTAAGGTACTGGTTTGGTGAGGTTTATCTCAACCATTCCTGGTTTCCCTCACCATCTCTCTCATCACATCCATGGTTTATCTTGGAAAAACCCCTTTTCAATACTTAAGCAACACTTATCCATTTTTTATTAATAACATAAAAATACATACATTGACCTTTTATACAAAGGTTCATCAAATCAAACATTCACACATATCTATTATGTCATATTCTCTTGGCCAATTATAGTTATATTTACAAACTAGAGTAAACAGGGGTATTACAATCCCCTCCCCCTTAAAGGAACATCATCCTCGATGTTCTATTTGTCAACATGCTCTATATGTACAGAAGTAAAAAAATAATGGATATACATGTTTCATGGAATCCTTAATTTCCCATGTAGCCTCATTTGGGCCAAAGTGTTTCCACTACACGTTGACCTATGCAATGGTTCTATTCCTGAATGGGGTCTCCTTCATGTCTATTATTCATTGAGATTTTGGAAGGAATTCTCCCTCTGGTTCCACCTGAATCACAAAACAAAAAATAATATGATTATAATCATGCACTTATTTCTTTAATAATGAAACATGGAAAACATGATGTGCCTTCACTGTGGGAAGGAGTGCTAGACTATAGGCTACAGGTCCCACTCTATCCAAAATTTCAAAAGGTCCACAATATTGAGGTTCCATCTTGGCACAATATCCCAAATTTAAAGAGATTTTCCTTGGGTGAACTCGGAGATACACATGATCCCTTGTTTTGAACTCTCTAAGAGTCCTTTTTATGTCTGCATAGATCTTTTGTCTATCCTGGGATTTTTTTAGATTATGTTTGATCTGAATTACTTTTTTTTCCATCTTCTTTAGCATATCTGTCTCGAGTGTAACTATGTCTACTAGGTTGTTCCATCTGATTGGAATGTTGCATTGTCTGCCATAAAGGGCTTCAAAAGGGCGCATCTTTAATGACTCTTGATAGCCATTGTTATAAGCAAATTCTACCAGTGGTATGTAGTCTTCCCACTTCTTGGGTTGATGCATTACATGCATCCTCAACATGTATTCTAACACTTGGTTTACCCTCTCTATATGTCCATTAGTTTGAGGGTGATAGGCTGAATTGAATAGTAGTTTAGTTTCCAAGCAGGAAAACAGATATTTCCAAAAACTTGAAGTGAACTATGTATCTCTGTCTGATACGATTTCCTTAGGCATTCCATGTAGTCTAAATATCTCTTTCACGAAAATACTGGAAATATCTATTTCCTTGATGGTCGACTTAACGAGAATGAAGTGAGCAACCTTGCTCATTTTTTCCACAACTACCATAATGGCATCATTATGTTTAGTTGATTCTGTCAATCCTATGATGAAATCCATGGAGATGGTTTCCCATTTCCATTATGGGATTGGTAGGGTATGCAACATCCCTATTGGATGTCGATGCTCTGTGTTAACTTGCTAACATTATATACAGTTATCCAAATAATCATCTATGTCATTTTTCATTCTGGGCCAATGAAATAGTTTCCTAGTGGTCGTGATCATTTTCTAATAACCAAGATGATCAGTATATGGTATTTTGTGTAGTTCATCCATTATGAACCTCTTCAAGTATTCACAATTTGGAATATACAGTCTACCTTTGTAAGTTAGCAAGCCATCATTAAACATTTGATAGCCTACATACCTTATCCCGATGGGTTGTTGTTGTAGGTATGATGTCATGATATTGAAAAATGCATAGGTTTCTTCTGCAGTTTTGAATCTCTCTTTGATATCTGATTCATTGGTGCTTACAGCTTCCAATTGAATCACTTTCATACTTCTACTAAGGGCATCAACCACTCTTTTCTCGTTTCCTTTGATATGTTTGATTTCAAAATCAAACTCACTAAGGAGATCCATCCACCTAGATTGTTTAATATTGAGTTTTGGTAGGTCAAACAAGTATCTCAACCTACTATGGTCTTTCATAAGAACAAATCTTGTACCTACGAGGTATTGCCTCCAAATTTTTAAAGCATGTACTATGGCAGCCAATTCCACATCGTGAGTCACATAATTGACTTCATGCTCATTCAATTTCCTGGATTTGTGGAAAATCATATGTCCTTCTTGCATAAGGACTCCTTCGAGCCCTTCCTTGCAGGCATATTTACACATAAGGGAGTCCTTGTTTGGGTTTGCAATATTCAACACAGGTGCATTGTTTAGAAGGTATTTCAGTTCCTGAAATCTTTCTTGATATTCTGATTTCCAAATGAATTTAAATCCATTTTATGAACGGAATTGATTGGGAAACCAATCTTGAAAAATCCTTTTATGAACCTCCTATAGTATCCTACTAGGCCCATAAAGGATCTGATATCATATACATCTTTTGGGGTAGGCCAATCCATAATATCTTTGATCTTGTCCAGATCAACTGCCAACCCTTCTTCAGAAATAGCATGGCCTAATTAATGGACTTGTTTCTGTAAAAAGTCACACTTACTAAAATTAGCATAGAGTTGATGTTCTCTTAGCACTTGAAGTACTAGCTTGAGATGTTCTTCATGCTCTTCCCTATTATTGGAATAGATTAGGATATCATTAATGAAATATAATACAAACCTATCCAAGAAATTTATGATTACATTATTGATTAAGCACATAAAAGTGTTCGGTGCATTGGTAAGCCCAAATCGCACCACCACAAATTCATAGTGACCATATCTTGTCCTAAAGGTTGTTTTGTGGATGTATTCATCCTTAATTCAGACCTGATGGTATCCAGAACTCAAGTCAATCTTGGAGAAAATTGTAGCACCCTATAATTGGTCAAACAAGTCATCGATCCTTGGTAGGGGTTACTTATTCTTGATGCTCATCTTATTGAGTTGTCTATAGTCTATGTACAATCTGAGTGTGCCATCCTTCTTTTTCACATACAAGGTGATCCAGGTGGATCATCTCAAAATTCGATAGATTTAAAGTATTCAAATGGAAAAGTAAAGTTTACAAAGTGGAAGAGCTCGTCAATAGCTTTGCGGTGACATTCATTTCAGGAAAAATGACCTCCAGGTGACAAAGATATGAGCAGTTGAAGTTTCGTCAAAGTTGGTGCAATATGGTTAGAATGGTTTAAAAATGGTGAAAAAATGGTTTAAAAAGGGGTTAAAAATGTTTTGGTTTGAAAAAAAAAGGGGTTTTCAAGGGCCTAGCTCTTGACCTTGCCAACACCGAGGTCCCCTTGGTATTAAAACCATAACATAAATCCAAATGTCAAACTATAATAGCCAAATGCACCATAATGGGTTTAAAATCATATAAAACATATGTAATACAACCATATGTTTTAAACATAGTGCGCCCTAAATATTTGTTGGAACTATCCCATGTCACATATATTAAAACCAAAGTATATAATCCATGTAATATAACAAATCGTACAAGGAGGGAAAGCCCGCGGGGTTTAACCCCGGGACTTCCGCCCACATAACAACCACGAGCTACCAATGCACCACGGTTTCCATGGGACGTGGTAGGGAATGGCGCATTAACCTTAAGAAGTGCAATGATGTGGGGGATTTCGGAGGGCACGTGGCCCATATCTCGCGCCCCCCCAAAAACTATTATTTTTTAATATTTAAATGGAGCATGGCATGCATCCCGAGGAAGGAAGAATGAGTTTTGATGCAGGCAGAGACAGTCACGTAGATCGAGGTGATATTGCACAGTGACCGAAGTGAATTTACATGTAGACCGAGGTGGTGTTAGCACGTAGTTTGAGGTGGTACATAATTGGCATGCATCATGAGGCCGTACGGGCTGTACAATCAGGGGCAGATTGGGAATAGTGCCACAAAGGGAATTCAGAGTCCTGTTTCATAAATATATCGAGTTTATACTCAAAAGTCTCGATTTTTCACAAGGATTCCAGATCCAGCTTTAGTTTTTGCATTCAGGCATCCAGACAGAAAAGTGCTCACAGAACCTTCTGGATAAACATAAAGGTATCCATGTTTATACTTAAAAGTCTCGGAATTTCATCTTCCAGTTGTTGTTGAAGTCTGTTACTGTATATGATAGACAGAACTCTGTAACATCCCGCTCTGGCGCACTGACAAAACTTATTATTGAGGACACTTGCTCGCAAGTGATCTGGATTTTTATGATGATGAACCACTTAACCGTGATGATGATGCGTCATGATTGATGACAGGATGTTTTAC
>JZKD02S1682030.1:517773-543155 GCA_000966675.3 Picea glauca
GGTACTTGCCAAAGTCTCCTTTAGACTTCATTTTTGGGAAAGATACAGTGGAATGTGAATAGGTTGATGCAGATAAATCTCGAAGGTTTATTCAGCAGATTCAGGTAATTCATCAGCAGTGCAACAACAGTTGGAATCAAGTCAGGCCAAATACAAAAAAAGGCATGACAAGCATCGCATAGATCATCATTTTCAGATTGGTGATCAAGTATGGCTTCATGTCAGCAAAGATCAACTTCAAGGTGAAGGTAAAAAGTTGAAACCTATCAGGTATGGACCCTTTACAATTTTGGACAAAGTCGGTAATAATGCTTTCCGGTTAGAATTGCCTCCTTATATGTAAATGTATTCAGTTGTTAATGTGGAAAACTTGAAATTGTATGAGCCGCCTATGATTATAGACCAAGATGTACAGGCTCAAGTACCTTCTGTGGACAAGTTTTCTCCTGAGCATCTTAATGAAATTCTGGAAGATGTAATACTGGACAAGAAGGTCAGATCGTCATGAAGAGGAGACATGGAGTTTCTTCGTGTGAGGTTAAAAGGAATGCATCCAAGCAAAGCAAGGTGGATAGAGACCGAAAGAGTGAGGGAATTATACCCTCACTTATTTTCTGAATGATTTCATACTTTTTGTGGCCAAAAAGCTTTCCAGTGGGAAGGTTTGATCCAGGTGGATCATCTCAAAATTAGATATATTTAAAGTATTCAAATGGAAAAGTAAAGTTTACAAAGTGTAAGACCTTGTCAGCAGCTTTCCGATGACATTCGTTTCAGGAAAAACGGCCTCTAGGTGAGAAAGATATGAACAGTTGAAATTTCGTCAAAGTTGGTAAAATATGGTTAGAATGGTTAAAAAAGGGATTAAAAATGATTTGGTTTGAAAAAAAAAGGGGGTGGTGACCTTACCAACACTGAGGCCCCCTTGATATTAAAACCATAACATAAATCCAAATGTCAAACTATAATAGCCAAACGCACCATAATGGGTTTAAAATCATATAAAACATATGTAATACAATCATATGTTTTAAACATAGTGTGCTCGAAATATTTGTTGGAACTATACCATGTCACATATATTAAAACCAAAGTCGTGCACCTTAATATAAACCATACCATATATATATTATGATATGTATTAAAACAAATCGCGCGCATATTGTGATATGTATTGAAACATAAAACGTGCCAAAACCATAGTATATAATCCATGTAATATAACAAATCGCGAAAGGAGGGGAAGCCCGCGGGTTTGACCCTGAAATTTCTACCCACATAACAACCACGAGCTACCAATGCGCCACCGCCATGGGACGTGGCAGGGAATGGCGCATTAACCTTAATAAGTGTAACAATGTGGGCGATTTCGGAGGGCGCGTGGCCCATAGATCGCGCCCCTCCAAAAACTATTATTTTTTAATATTTAAATGGAGCATGGCATGCATCTTGAGGAAGGAAGAATGAGTTTTGATGCAGGGAGAGATAGGCACGTAGATCGAGGTGATATTGCACAGTGACCGAAGAGAATTTGTATGTAGATCGAGGTGGTATTTGCATGCAGTTCAAGGTCGTACAGAATTGGCATGCATCCCGAGGCTGTACGGACTATACAATCAGGGGCAGATTGGGAATAGTGCCAAAAAGGGCATTCAGAGTCCAGTTTCAGAAATATATCAAGTTTATACTCAAAAGTATCGATTTTTCGTAAGGATTTCAAATCCAGCTTCAGTTTTTGCATTCAGGCATCTAGACAGAAAAGTGCTCATAGAACCTTTCGGATAAACAAAAAGGTATCCATGTTTATACTTAAAAGTCTTAGAATTTCATCTTGCAGTTGTTATTGAAGTCTGTTACTGTATATGACAGACAAAACTCAAAAGTCACTTTGTAAGCATTTAAATACTTAATCTATCAGCTTTCCCATTTGGAAAGTGGCTCGGAGAGGTAGCCAAGAAGTATGGTGAACTCTGTTACCAATTCTTGTTCTTAGATAGTATCCTTACATGTTTATGTGTTGATAAATGTTCTTTAATTTTGCATTCATAAAGATGGTTAACAATTAAGAAATTCACATGCAAGTAATGGTTAAAGATCAAGTAAAAATTTCAGATCACAAGGATGGTGCTTCCCATGGAGACACACTAGGTAGAATGCATCATTTGTCCCACATCTCCTTTTGTTGTAGTTTGAGCTCAACTAGCTCTGGTGTACTCATTTTATAGGGTGTTATAGACATTGGCACTGCTCCTGGTACAAGTTCTATTGAAAAGTCAACATCCCTTCTTAGAGGTAGACCTGGAACCTCTTCTGGGAATACATATTTATACTCTCTTAATATGGGATAGTCCTCTAGGATGGGTTTCTTGTTCTCAACAAAGTTCATCACTTGTATTTCATACAAGGGACATTACTTTCTGCAACACTTATTCACTTGGAGGGATAATATTTGCCTGATTGAGATAGGCTTTTGAATCCCTTATAGGGTTATCCTTCTTCCTTCTCCATATTTACACTCCAAAGTTTTATTGTAATGGTCCAACTTGGTTTTATGGGAAGCCAACCAATCCATTCTAATAATCATGTCATAAGATCTTAAATGAAGCATGTTTAAGGTTGCTTGGGTGGGTAATCCATTCATAATGAATTGGCATGTTGGTATGGAATCTATTACCTTCCTTTTGGTTCCAGTGGCCAGTTGCACCAGCCAAGATTTAGCATGTTTAACTTGTTGCAATCTACATTTCTCAATATTTTGATGAGTGACATAACTCAAATTAGAACCACGGTCAATTAAAATGGAAACAAGATAGTTGGCAATCATACCTTCCATCTCCACCACCGAAGCTTGGTGGTGAGCTTGTCTATTATCCAAGGATGCATAAATTTGTGGCATGATCCCAGCCACATCATTGCCTGTGGTAGCCTCTTGGATGTTGTATATCCTCATATTTTTATGTTTCCTATGCAGAAAATCCCTCAACAAATTTTCTTATCCACAACCTCAACATTTCAAGGGTTCTCTCTTTGTTTTATCAATCTTACTTAAGACTCCTTTGAATGGTTTATTTCCACTCGAGGATGGAAAGTTTTGTTTATACACACTTCTATTAGGAAGGATCATCCTAGATATTTTCCCATGAGGATTTAAACCCCTTCTTCTTGAATCCCGAATTGTTTTTCTTCTTCCAGTCTTCATGGGGTTTTGTTTTACTCTTGAATTTCTCATAACAATACCTTTCCTTTCGAATAGAATCTTATAAATTATTTGGCTCATCAAACTCAATTTTGCCCTAGTAGGACCGAGGTAATCCACTAATAAATTGTTGTATCTTTACTTTTTCATTCTTTATGTAGGGCACATACCTCATAAGCTCAAGAAATTTGTTGATATATTCATCTATGGTGAGTTGTCCCAACATTATTTAATAGAACTCCTTGGTCTTCCCATCAAAGTACTTTTCTGACATATACTTCTTCTTGAAGTATTTCTTAAGTTTTTTCCATGACAAATCCATCTCATGGATTTCTTTCACATTCCAAAGGTCCTCCCACCAAATGGAAGCTTCCTCATTCAGGTTGAAAATGGATATCTGAGACTTTAAGTTTTCAGAGTAGTCATGGACTCTGAAGTACTTCTTTAAATCGAGTAGCCAAACATTTTATTCTTCCCCCTTCTTAATATCTCCATTGAAGGTGGGTGTTTTTTATTTCTTGAACTCTTCAGGGTCATGACTCTTGGAATGTTTCCTCTTCTTTCTTCTTGTCTGGGAATGGGAACTAATTTTGCCACTAGAAGATTCCTTGGAGTTGTCAGTGTCCTCACTAGAGGAATCTTTTGGTGAGTGTCTCTTAGCTCCATGTTGGGCCTTCCTTGAGGTGCTCCTCCTGGTGTGGTCACTTTCAGGACCATGATTTTGTATCTCAGAAAGACTTGGAGTTTTCTTAGTATGATGCATGTCCATATGATTGGTAGCTAGACCATGTTGTAGTTTCCTCTGTATATCTGATAGACTTTGCAGTAATATTGCATTAATTTCAACCTAATTTTCCTGCTCTTTTATCATCCTTTCATTGTCATCCTTACAACTCTGTAATTCTTCCATGAGGCTTCTTATAGTTTCTTCCAAATTCGGAGGGGTTTCCACCTCCCTTCTCTTATCTAATTCTTCCTCTCTATTGTGGTAGATTTCCCCTGAATCATGGTGTGTCACCATTCCTTACGGTATATTTTTCATGTCTTTCATTGACTGCTTGAGTGTTGATAATTTTTTTTATGTTAGTTAATGATCTACTAATTCATGAATCAACATGTATCATTTAAAAATGAAGTCATATTCTTTATTTGAAAACATTGGCAACATACAATGCATATTTTCCAAAACATTTATCAACAATAGAAGGTTTCATTCCTCTCTTTAGTAGAGGTTCAGACCAGTTTTTTATAGAAGGGGGTAGGGTAGTGTGTTACCCCTTAAAGTTCTCTAATAACATTTTTATGTGACTCATGCATGAGCCCAAGCAATCCAAGTGTTGTTTCCATGCTATGATACCAATTTGTAACTCACCTGACCCCTAAATACTCTTTCAAGGGGTGGGACATCATAAATTCATTTTTCCTAACTATCTTAAAACCTGGTTCCTGGATCTCCATCGGCTTCTTCTCGCCACAATATTTCTAATGATCTCCACCATACTAAGATCAGAGTTCGGGTTTGTAATTAATTACCTCTCGAAGCTCTCCGGGCATTATTAGTCGAGGGTCATGTGGGCCCATCTCATACATAACATCCATAACTCCCTGAAGTCCCAGAGCTTCGAGTGCTCCTGTATCTATGGTGGAGATCCATCCATCATTAAATCCAATGAAGAACCCTCCCCATTGTTAAGGAATACACCTAAGGATAATTCAAAGTTAGGTGCTTCGGCACTAATCACCCCTTTTTTTTCTATGCACGAGACCTCATAAACTCCCATAATCTTGCCACCTAACTCTAGCCTTCGGGCCTTTCATTCTCTCCACAATACTACACCCTGAATCCTCTAGAGTCCCGAAGTCCCAGACTCATGGATTCCTAGTTACATCACCAACCACTTTGGCCAAGCGGGCATGTACCAAAGGATGACATGTAGCAAGGGACAGGGGTGGCATGTGCCCTCATCAGGGGGTGACACGTTTCATGCTCTAATAGTATAAGGGGTTTTCAAAACGTCCATATCTTGGTGTCACATGGCACCTTGGTTACAGTTCCATGCCACCCTATAAGATGTCAACGAGCCACATCAGCCTTAGACAAACAACCTTCTCACATCCTTCAGATCTCACGGTTGAGTTCCAACCACGTAGATCCATAGATATACCACTCCCATTAGTTCGATATTTCGTCCTTCAGGAGTTTTGCAATGCAAACTCCTCCTTGTGACTCTCGGATTTGGTCAGCATTGGACTAACCATAGCCTAGATCTAAGGGTAAATTTCTAGCCACATGGAACCATAGATCCATGGCTCTCGATACTTTGGTGTTTCGATGTTCGGGAGTTTCATGGTACAAATTCCTTGTGCCTCCCAGATTTGGTCAATGTTGGACTAACTTCCAACTAGATCAGATGGTCATGAGGGATCTTGAAGCTCCTCCAGATCAAAGGCTCTCATTGATTCACGACTCCGACCTTCAGAAGTTTTGGCATGTAATTTCTAGCCTCCTCCCAGAGTAATAAGTCTCCAGACAATCGGATCAAGAAGCACATGTACCCTATCTATCAACGACCAATATTTACTCTATTGTTCATGACTTCGGGAACCTTCACACTTTAACAACCCAAATATCCCTAATGGTTTATCTCCCTGATACGCGTGATCCATGAAAATGTGTCCTGGTTGATGGATGGCTAAGAGGGGTTCTCAACAGAATCCCCAGATCCACGACTCATATTAATTCGTAAGTTCAACATTTGGGAGTTTTGGAGGTGGAACACCTTTGTTCTCCTAAAATGATCAATGTCGGGCTGACCACCACATAGATCCAATGGTCAGGGAGGCTCCTAAATTCCCTCAGGTCTACAACTCGCGTTACTTCATGACCGGTAAGGGGGTCAAGGTTTAACGGTGGGGTAGGTCTATCTACCATGGTTAGGGTAACCGCTAGACATCAATCATCCTCGTGGTTAATTGATTCAACCAAGTTGTCTCTCGATGGCTTGCAATTTGTAAAGTCATAACACCTCGAATCTTCAAACTCCCGGAGTTCTGAAGCTAGGAAGACATAGCTCCTTGTGGGCTTAGCACAGGGTTCCCAGAACTTCGTCACATGGGTCTTCCAAAATTCTCAACGGGATACATGCTTAATTCTTAGTCATGAATTTGTTAAGGTTGTGGGTATGATCCCTCAGTCACATACATGAAAGGTCTGAAGGAAGCACATTTCTTCCATAGAGTTTGAACTTGACATTCCCACTAAGTTAGACTAAAGAGGCTGGCAAGACTTAAACATTTCAGTTAATCCTACCTCGACTCTCCTGAAGGTAAATAGAAGGCCATATAAATATAGCACTTCACAGAAGAAAAAGAGCATTTCTAATAACTATTCAAACACTGTAAAACTTAACCATAAACACAAACATTCAATCATCGCATACATTGTATTACACAAAGTATGAATATACTTATCAAAACTGGAAAACGTGAAGTGACTAATAAAAGGGGTGCCCATTTCCACCCAACCATAGACACAACCACTCCTGACAGATTCACCATCGGCCACCCTGGAGCTAGAACATGACTCTCTAAGAGAGACTCTTTCTTCTTGCTCAATGGAAGTCAGGGACGAAGGTTAATATCCTCCTTCCACAGGATCTTGGCAACCGATTTTCTCTCTATACCAAGCAAGGAGGTTTGCACGAGTACTTTCATAGTCACTCGTCAGCCTCATTTATTAGCTTGTAGTGAAAACCCTTCCCATGGCTTATTATAGACATAAAGAGATTTTCTTCTCAGTTTTCCTCTCAATTATAGAGTTGAACAATGCTCTCTTCCCTTATGGAGTTCATTTTCTCCATTCTACTCTCTTGCAGATATGCCTCTGCCCCCCCGAATTACTCCCTTTCTTTCCTTCATCAACAAGGTTATGTGGGTCTCAATCCCCAACTCGTGGTCAAGTTTGGAAGCCTTATATTTGGGTACCATGCCCCATCTCCTCATTAACTCTTGAGGAGGGCCTTCTAGCCACCAACCTGACTGGTAATTCATTTATGGGTCAAAGGACTATTGAGCAATTACATACAGTAAGGTATTGGTTTCGTGAGGTACATCTCAACCATTCCTGGTTTCCCTCACCATCTCTCTCATCACATCCATGGTCTATCTTGGAAAACCCCCTTTCAACATTTAAGAAACACTTATCCATTTTCTATTAATAATATAAAAATACATATATTGACCTTTTATACATGTAAAATTTCACACCCCACCCAGTTTCAGTCTTGTTGTTTTTTCAGCCAATGTTTAATGCCCAAACTCGGTTTTATGACAGCCAATTAAACTCATCATAAAATAAATTTGTCAGAACTGAAATATGAGGATTCTGAACAACATTTAACACAAAAATAAAATATATCAGCATCACATAAAACTCAGAAAATAACACAGTGATTTTTGGTCTAACAATGACCCTAGAAAAAACCACAAGGGGAAAACCAGTAAGAGAGGGATTTTTATTATTTGTGATCTTAAGATAAATTTCATTTACAGCATATTCATCTTCATAAATTACACAAACTTATCTCATAATTTATTCAACAAAAATCCTTCTGAACAGCCCTAGAAATGCTCCTCGATTTCTGTGCCAGAAATCCATACAACTATACGGTTTTCCGAACAATAAATGTTGTATGGATTGTCTCTATTTTTGTGCCAAAATTTCTACTAAGAATATATGGAATATGCAGTAGGAACAACTCCTCAAAATTTGTTCCTTTTCTCCTCAAAAACTATGCCCAAAATTGGACTGTACATCCCTAAAAATCTGTGCCAAATCTGTACGGACTGCACAAAATTTCACAAAGAAATAAATGCCAGTAGTTCCCTCAATTTCTGTGTAAGTAAATGCTTGTATGGAATCCTTGGAATTCTTGCAAACCTAGTCATAACTTTAAATGTTGTCTCCCTCGATTTCTGTGCATAAAATTGGTTGTACAACCTCCAGAAATCCATACTATACAGACTGCATTAAATGTTGAACCCTGCCTTGAAACACATGCTAGCTAGTTGCCTCAAAATGCATTCTCTTTCTTTGTAAATGTTGCTTCCTTTGTCAAGCTTGAAATCCTCCTCTTTATCTCTCAAAAATTGATGAATCAACCCTAGCTAGAGTGTGCCCTCCTACCCTAGTCTACCTCATGGTGGTAGGTGAAGAGTTTTGTAATTCAACGGTTGATATTGGATTAGATGAGTGGATGAGATTGAATGTCTCTTCACTCAGCCCCTCACTTAAGTTATAAAGTCACCTTTTAATTTTCATCTCACAAATTAAATGACTAGGGTCCACATTAGGCACTTTCTCACTCCTTAGGCGCCTAGGTGATGAGAAACACCTGCCTGGGTACTTTTTAAATTATTTTTAACACTCCCTCTTACCGAGGAAAGTGTTACTCACCACTCCAAGATTGTCCCTGAAAAATACAAACTTGCCCCTGCCCAATGCTTTGGTGAGTATGTCTGTAACCTACTCTTTTGTAGATATTTACTGTAGCTCCACTTCTCCTCTTTGAACATAGTCATAGATGAAGTGATAACGAATCTCTATATGCTTAGACCTGTCATGAAAAACTGAATTATTCAATATTTTAATGCAACTCTAATTATCACAGTAAATCAAGGTAGGCCTCAACTGCACACCAAACAATCCCACAAGCAACTTGCGAAGCCAAAGGGCCTCACAAATGGACTGACTAGAAGCCATATACTCATCCTTTACAGAACTCAATTCCACTAACTTTTTATTTCAACTGAACCAAGACACAATTGTTGAGCCCAATCCGAAACAACACCATGAAGTACTCTTTCGGTCACTAACGCATCCTACCCAATCTGAATATGTATAGCCAACCAAATGAACTCCATATCCTCTTTGATAGTCCAGACCATAATCTACTGTACCACAAAGATACCTAAGCACATGTTTTGCTGCCACCCAATGCACTCTCCTAGGATCCACCATGAATTGACTAAGAGTGTTGACAACAAAACAAATATCTGGCCTGGTATTGACCAAATACATCAATGAACTAATAAAATGATGATATAAAGTGGAATCCACCAACTATGACTTAGAAGGATGAAGCTTCTTCCAGTTGGTAATCATGGGAGTGGTCATGGGCCTACAATCCTCCATCTGAAATCTTCTCAGAATATCACACACATACTTCCCTTGTCCTAGGAAGATGTGTCCAGGCTCCTGCCAAACCTCCAATCCAAAAAAATAGTGCATCGGTCCAATATCAGTCATCTCAAACTTTGAATAAAGGCTCTCCTTACAGCTAGTGATGAGTCTCTCTGCCCCTATAATGAAAATATAATCCACATATAGAAAGAGAATGAGAAGATCCTCTCCAACCACAACGTATTATAGGTTGGTATCTGCCTCACTCTTCTCAAAGCCCAAATGCTACAAATAGGCATCAATCCTCGAATACCAAGCTTTAGGAGCTTGTTTCATTCCATACAATTCCTTCTTCAGTATACACACATGATAATATCTCCCATGCACCTCAAATCCCAATGGATTCTCAATATACACCTCCTCTTGTATAAGACCATTCAGAAATGCAGTCTTCACATCCATCTAGTGGATCTTTCAACCCATCTCTGCTGTAATGGAAATCACTGATCTGATCAAGGTATATCTAGCAACCCACACAAAGGTCTCATCATAATCAGCTCCCTCAACCTGTGAGAACCCTCTAGCCACAAAGCGATCTTTGTACTTCTCAATGCTACCATCTGCATCATGCTTGATTTTATAGAGCCACCTAGAATTCACCATTGAATTCCTCTCGGGTCTAGGAACAACTTCCCAGACATCATTCTTCATGATGAAATCATACTATTCCATCATGGCATCTCTGCAAACCTGTCTACATGTAATCTCCTCAAAATTGGAAGGCTCAGACTCCCAAATACTGCTCACCATCGTGATGTAGCTAAAAAACCTCTCGGGAGGTTTACTCTCCCTCACAACCTATATGGGATTCCCCAATGAATCTTGTGCCTCCCTCAAAGTATCCTGACACCATTTGGGCTTCCTCCTCTCTAAAGTAATGTCCCATGGAGGGGACTCTCCCTGCTCAACCCCATCTCCTGAAGACTGTGATCCTGAAGTAGACTCTGGAGTACCTGATCTTGAAACCTGTGGACTAGTAACATGCAATTCTGAAATCAGTGGCCTTGTCACCTGTGGACCTGTCATCACCAAAATTGGTGGCCCCAAACTCTATGTCACTGTAGTCTGTTGCGGGCTCACATGAATCTGAGGTGAATTCTTCTCACCCCTCTCTGTCCCTCGTGACTTCCTAAAGGATCTATCCTCCTCAAATCTCACATCCCTCCTCAAAACAATCTTCCTCAATGAAGGAAGGTATATACGAAAATCCTTTGAAGTCTCTCTATACCCAACATATATCCCTCTCTCTGTCGTGGGATCTATATTTTTCCTCTTCTCAGAAGGTACATGTGCATATGTGATGCACCCAAAATTCTTAAAGTGCCCCACTTCATGCTTATTCCCAGAAAATGCCTCCTCAAGAGTCATACTCCCCACTGCCTTTTGTGGACTCTTGTTCTACAGATAAACTGTAGTGTAGCATGCCTCAACCCAAAGAAATAGTGGCATCCCTTTATCATGTAGCATGGTTCTCGCAACCCCAACTATGGCCATGTTCTTTCTCTCATAAACCCCATTCTAATGTGGGTTGTAAGGAACAATCAACTCTCTCATGATGCCCTCTCCTGCATAGAAGTCCATGAACTCCTTGGAGGTATACTCACCCCCATTGTCTATCTTAAGAACTCTAATTTTCGTCCATGTCTGGTTCTCCACAAGAGTTTTGAACTCTTGAAACCGACTGAAGACCTGTCCTTTGGTACTCATGAAGAAAATCTAAGACTTCTATGAGAAGCCATCAATGAATATAACATAGTATAAACAACTAGTCAATGATGCCTAAGACATCGGGCCACATACATCAGAATGAATAAGATCAAGGATACCTGCTACTCTATTGTCACTTCTAGGAAAATAAGTCTTGGTGTACTTTCCCAAAGCACACCCATTGCACAACTCCTAGTGCTCTGTACTAAAATCTAGAACTCCAGTCTTAATCTCCCTCAAAGCCCCATGGTGCAAATGTGCCATCCTCCTGTGACATAGCTCACATAATTCACTGTTGCTTGTAGAATGAAACAATCCTCTCGTTGGCTGGAACATAAGCTTATAAATATTCTCATGTCTAGTCCCAATCACTTTGTCCGAAGTGATACTAGACCCCTCAGGGAAAAGGAGCACCTTCCCATCATGAAACAACACCTCATAGCCCCTCTCCTCAATAGTAGAAACTGAAACTAAGTTCTTCTTCAAGGCCATAATATATATGACCTCTCTCAACAACATGGGAGGCAAAGACTCCCTCTGAAATGATACAGTCCCACAACCAATTGCCTTGACCACCCAGTCATCTCTAAGAACCACCTCAACATTACCAATATTAGCAAGATTTGTCAAGTGCTCATGAACCCCTGTCATATGGCGGGAGGCCCCACTGTCAATATACCACATATCTGAGTGAGTGTTCCTTGTGGAAAGGAAAACAACTAAGGAAAACTCTTTATCAAAATTGGCGGAGAACTCCTCCACTGATGTCGAAGTTGTTTTTTTTTTCTTCTTCTTGTTCAGACACTAACCTGCATAGTGCCCAAACTTGTGGCATGCAAAGCACTTGACTTTGCTCATGTACTTTTTCCCTTCACCCTTCAGTTTGTTTTCTTCCTTAGGACCCTTTTTGAACTTCTTCTTGTTGTTGGCGGTAAGAGACACATTCTCCTCATCATGACATCTAGATGAACTTCCATGCACATAACCTCTTCGGGTCTCCTCCTGAACAAATTCATCCCAAAGACGTTCCCAATTAGGAAGACTCTCCCTAGCCACAATTCCCTCAACAAAAACAACCCATTGTTTGGAAACTCCATTCAATGTTTTCCTCACAAGATCACTATCAACTATGGCCTCCCCCACAGCTCCAAGATCATCTCTCACCTGTGTCAACCTAGTAAGATATATGATCACATTTTCAGCCTTGGTCATTTTAATGCTCTTTAGTTTTTCCCTCAAAACCATCTTCTGTTTCTCATTTGTACTTTGGTACAACTTCGTCAAATATTACCACATATCATAGGCATTTGTCTTCCCTGTCAAGTGAGGAATCAAATGGTCCTTGATGGCATCAAGAATAATTCTCTTAGCCTTTATACTCTTCTTAGTGTAAGATGCAAGAAGAGTAGTATCAATAGGTACAACCACAGAATGTGTTGTGGTATTTTCAACAATGTCCCATAACTCATTTTCTTGCAATAGCAAGATCAACCTCTCTTTCCAAGCACCAAGTTTTGATGCCCCATCAAGTTTGTCCTCAACTCTCAAACCCGTAGCCATTGAACCCTTTATGTTGAAAAAGAAAAAATTCAAAGTTATGTTTAGTGAAGTGACTGATGTCCCAATTTTCTGACTTGTTGAAATATTTTTTCTTCTCTTTAACTCAACTCTGATACCATGTAAAATTTCAGACCCCACCCAGTTTTAGTCTCGCTGATTTTTCAGCGAATGTTTAATGCCCAAACCCAGTTTTATGACAACCAATTAAACTCAACATAAAACAAAATTTTTAGAACTGAAACATGAGGATTCTAAAAACCGTTTAATGCTGAAATAAAATATATCAACAACACATAAAACTCAAAAAATAACATAGTGATTTTTGGTCTAACAACAACCCTCAAAAAATCCACAAGGGGAAAACCAGTGAGAGATGAATTTTTATTATTTATGAGCTTCAGAGAAATTTCATTTACAACATATTCATCTTTAGAAATTTCACAAACTTAACTCAAAATTTCTATAGCAAAACTCCTTCTGAACAGTCCTGGAAATGCTCCTTGATTTCTGTGTAGCAGGAATAGCTCTTCAAAATTCATGCCTCTTCTCCTCGAAAACTATGCCCAAAACTAGACTGTATAGCCCTCGAAATTCGTGCCAAATCTGTATGGACTATACAGAATTTCACCTAGAAATAAATTCCATCAATTGCCTCAGTTTCTATGTAAGTAAATGCTTGTATGGAATCCTTGGAATGTGTGCCAATCTCATCAGAACTATAACTATTGTCTCCCTAGATTTCTGTGCATAAAATTTGTTGTACAACCTCTAGAAATCTGTAGTTTACAGACTGCATTAAATGTTGAACCCTTCGTTGAAAAACATGCTAGCTAGTTGCCTCGAAATGTGTGCTCTTTCTCTGCAAATGTTGCCTCCTTTCTCAAGCTCGACCTCCTCCTCTTGCTCTCTCAAAAAATGATGAATCAACCCTAGCCAAGGTGCGCCCTCCCACCCTAGTCGACCTCATGGTGGTAGGTGAAGAATTTTGTAATTCAATGGTTGAGACTGGATTAGATGAGTTGATGATATTGAATGTCTCTTCACTCACCCACTCACTTAAGTCATAAAGTCACCTTTTAATTTTCATCTCACAAATTAAATGACTAGGGCCCACATTAGGCACTTTCTCACCCCTTGGGCACCTAGGTGATGAGAAACACTTGCCTAAGTACTTTTTAAATTATTTTTAACAATACAAAGGTTCATTAAATCAAACATTCACACATATCTATTCTATCATAGTCCCTTGGCCAATTATATTTATATTTATATTTGCAAACTGGGGGAAACAATGGTATTACATGTTTGCAATCTGATTTTCATATCTACAAAACTCTATAGAAATTTCATTATTTTTTATGAGCTCTTGAATAAAATGATATCTTTTATGAATATGCTTACTCTTTTTATGAAAAAACATGATTTCATGACACTGCAGTGGTTTATTTATTGTCACATAAAATTTGAGTTGGTTCTTCATGTTCATGTAGAAACTCAAACATAATTCTTCTCATCCACATAGTCGTACATGAAAATGTTCTTGTTGCAACATATTGTGCCTCATCAGATGATAAAGTCACAATGGGATGCTTATTTGATGCCCAAGCTACTGCACCTGATCCAAAACTGAACACGTATCTTGATGTTCTCTTCCTTTCATCTACACAACCTGCAAAATCACTATGAGTATATCCAATCATCTTAAAATTTGAATCTCATGTGTACAAGATACCATAATTTGTTGTTCTAGTGACATATCTCAAGATTATTTTTGTATATTTCCAATGACTTCTCTTCAGAGATTCCATAAATTTGGAAACCAAACTTACAACAAACATTATATCAGGCCTTGTTGATGTCAGATACATGAGACTTTCAACCAGTATCTTATACAAATTTGGATCAACATTTGACCCTTCATCCTCCTTACTGATTTGTGTACCAATTGCAATTGGTGTTACAGTTTCCTTACAATTCACCATCCTAAAAAGTACCCATTTTCAGATTGAGTTATTTCAATACCAAGAAAATACTTCATTAGTCCTAGATCAATCATTTCAAATTTTGTTTTCATGGTTGTTTTAAACTCGTCTATTGAGAGACCTCCGGTGAAAATAAACTATCAATATTTTACCTTCCTAATTTACCTTTGTATAAAGAGTTCTCTCACTTGAACTTCTGGTGAATCCTTCATTGTTTAAGTAATCATCAATATTATTATACCATACTTTGGGTGCTTGTTTCAATCCATAAAGTGCTTTCTTTAACCTGTAGACCTTATCTATATGACTATCAATCTCATGTCCTAGAGGTTGTTTCACATACACCTCTTCTTCAATAAATCCATTTTATAATGTTGACTTAACATCCATCTGATACATGCCCCATTTATTCCAAGAAGCAATGGATAATTCCATTCTCACTATGTCAAGCCTCGCTACAAGTGCAAAATTTTCCTTATAATCAATACTGATTTGTTGACTAAACCCCTGAGCTACAAGCCTTGCCTTATGATTCTCAACTTCACCTTCAACACTCAACTTGGTCATGTAAATCCATTTAACACCTATACAATTTTTATCTTCATGAAAATCTAAAAGGTCCCAAGTGTTATTTCTTTCTATGGCATCCATTTCCTCATCCATAGATTCTATCCAAACTTTATTTTTAACGACTTCATCAAAATTTACTGGATCATATGTAATCAATGAAAAATATGAAACTTGATCTACTTCATCATTTTTCTCATACAATTCTCTTAAACTTCTATTCTTCTAACCTCTGATTATGTTCCATAATGAAGATAAAGTAGGATTTGATTCAACACTTACCTCTGATCATGTTTTTTGATGTCCACCATATCTTGATGGTCTGCCACATTTGTGAGTTCTGGGCATTCTTAGTTGTGATAGGTTGACTCCTGATGATTTTCTTACAGGAGTTCTTGTTGTAGGTTTAGGTGATTGTGGAATAAAGTTTCCACCCTGTATGACTTGGTCATCACCAACATCATCTCCGTGGGAAAATTCATCTCCATCTGTAACAGCTTTATCAATGCTACCATCCCAAGCCTCTTCTTCCTTGAACTCAACATCTCTGCTAATAACATAATTCTTGGTGATGGGATTATAGAGTCTATATGACTTAGACTCCTCACTGTATCCAACAAATACATATTTCTCAATTCTATCATCCAAATTTTTCCTCATCTCTTCAGGCATATGTGCATAAGACACACAAGTGAAAATCCTTTATTGGGATACACTGCTACATTTACCATTCAAAGATTCCTAGGGAACTTGGTTTTTCACACGTTTAGTTGGACTCTTGTTCAGAGTATACATAAAACAAATAGTTACGTCTCCCCAATATTCATTTGAAAGATACTTTTCCTTCAACATACTTCAAGCCATATTCATAATGGTTTGATTCTTCCTTTCGGCTACTCCATTCTATTGTGGAGTATAACGAGTAGTAAATTATCTCTTTATTCCATGAGACCAACAAAATTCCATGAAATCAGTTAGCCTATACTCACCTCCTCTATATGATATCAATACCTTAATATATTTGCCACTTTATTTTTCAATCATGGATTTAAACCTCTTGAATATATCAAAAGATTTACACTTCTGCTTCAACAAATAAACCCAAGTTTTTCAACTAAAATAATCAATAAATGTCATAAAATAAACATTACCAGTCAGAGAAGGTGTTTGCAGCAGTCGACACAATTCTATGTGTACAAGCTCCAATGAATCTTTTTCCCTATACGAAACTCTAGAAATAAATTTCTCCTTATGATGCTTTGCAAGAATGCATCTCTCACATGAGCTCATTGTTTAATAAATACTAGGAAACCTTTTCACCATATGCTTCTTCTATAACAAATCTATACCACCAAATTGTAAATGGACATACCTCAAATGTCATAACCATGTCTCATATAAACTCTTATATTTATAAGAATTCAAAGAGTCAATCATATAATTTCTTATAATAAGAGAAAAAAATCTATTCTTTATCATATCTACCCTGGAAATCAACTGCTTACTTGGATCCTTATCATAAATTGTACATACCTTATTCTTGAAGAAAAATTTGTACTTTTTCTCCATTAGTTGTCCAACACTTAACATATTGCATTTCAAACTAGGTACATAGTAAACATCATCTATTTTTCATTTTTCATCATTCTTAGTATAAACAACAATCACACCTTTACCATTAACTCTTACCTTACTATTATTACCACCTTTAACTCACACTGAATATGGGTGAATACACTGGAAAAAAAATATTTATTTCTAGTCATGTGATTGCTACATCCATTGTCCAGAAACCAAACATAATTTGAACTTTCCTAGGTGACATTACAAGTCAGAAACATAGATTTATGATCATCTTCAGACTCCTATGTAATGTGTGAAAATTTGTTTCTAGCATATGCTTGCTTCTTCCAACACTTGTTAGCATAATGACCAAATTTCTTGCAGTAATAACATTGTACCTTAGATTTTTCATACCTTTGATTTCCTTTCTACCAGGATCTATTGCTACTCCCCCTTAAACTAGGAGAATTCTACTAAGTTTTCTCCTTATATTCTGACTCATTTATGGTGTCTCTATGATCAGTAGTTCGACCTCTTCTTCCTCTGCTACTAGACCTTCCTCTTCCTCTACCTCTAGTAACATGCAGTTGGGATTTGAAGGCATTATCTAATGGATAATCATCATATCTAGACATCCTGTATTCATGAGAAATCAAAGAACAAGTTAATTCATCAATATGAATTTGACTAATATCTCTAAATTATTCTATGGGTACAACTACATATTCAAATTTATTTGGAAAAGATATAATAACTTTCTCAAACACTCTATTGTTTTAGAGTTCATCGCCATAGTTCCTTAACTGATTTACAACATTCATGACTTGAGTCATGAAACAATCAAATGAATCACTATCCTTCATCTTCAAATTCTCAGAGTCTCTTCTCAAATTCTGAACCTCAACAATCTTCACCTTGGATACACCTTGATATCTAGTTTCGAGAGTGTCCCAAGATTCCTTTGAAGACACTACACTTGACACCTTCAGAAATATGGTTTCATTTAGGCCCTGTTGAATAAGACCGAGGGCTTTGTTGTCTTTCTTTTTGTTCTCCTTCAACAAAGTTCTATTAACATTTGTTACATCCATTTATGTTTCTTGATCAGTAGGCTCTAGATAACCAACAGTAACAAAATCCCAAAAATCTTGAGAACAAAGAATTGTTCTCATTCTAATAAACCAAGAATCATAATTCCTTTCAGTCAAAAAAGGAATATGTGGCTCAGACAAACTGTTGTTTGTATCCATTTCATATCATATTCCAAATCATTGTACTCAGTTACAGTGAAGAACAATAAGTTTTACTCGCTCTGATATTAGCACAATGAAGGTTACAGGGATGTATTATAGGGGTAACAACAAAACATATATTGTTACATAAATACATAGAAGTAATAAAAAAAAACTATAACCTAGTAACAAATTCATAAATATCACTCCCTACCACATAATAACATAGAAATCTGCTCTACAAGATAGCTATAGAAAAAATGCTTCTAATAAAATTAAAAAATCTACTGCTGAAAAATCATTAAAAACAGAGCACTCTGAACAGTATTAAAAACTGAACAGTTAACATGATTTTACAAACTCAAATTCAAACATAAACCGAGCATAAATCCCATTGTTAAGACTCTCAAAAATCACTCTATATTAACTCTTGAATCACACACACACATGAGATTGACCCTTCGAATCTTAATTAGTTACATAGCGAGATAAAAAACTACTAATTAAAAATTAATTTTAGTATGAAAGTGTTGGCCCTTTAGCATTTGATGGATCAATCCTTTGACGGTGTTGCCCCTTTGCACTCCAATCAGTCAGAGATGAAATAGTGTGGCAGTGGTAACTTTTCAAACTTTTAGCAGTTACAAATTCACGGTGGTGGTGACCCTCCATAAATCCAGCAGCTGGTGAAATAATTAATCAATTCCAACTAAGGGGTGGTGCCCAAATGAAATATTTTCAGAGGCGTGACAACAAGGAGAATGAAGCGGCCATCAAGAGGAAAAAAACGTTGAGAAACGAGAGATTTTTGGGCAGATCCATGGAAACAGATCTACAATGGAATGCCTAGTCCATATTTACATCACGTACACATTATCCCATGTGGATTAATCTTGAAGATAATAATGTTAATCATGAAAGTGATCTACGATTCAATATTTGAATTATTATTGTTGATTTAATCATAGAAGTGAGATCTACAATTTCAATATTTGAATTCTCACCTGTGTTAGAATTGTCAATGTGGAAAACACAATTCTCAATGATAAATAACAATCACACACATAAGAAATAGACACATGGATTTCACGTGGTTCACCCAAACGTTGAGCTACGTCCACCAAGCATGGGCATCGATTGTCTTATTATTCAGATTATGGAGATTGCATCAGATTTGCAAGTCTCTTATACACTCGGTCTCTCACAGTCGTCTTTGCCTCTATGGGCTTACATGTATTTATACATTCACACATAAAACTGAATATTAAATGCAATCCCTATCCATATTCTAACTTGGTCTATTCGATTGTAACCAATGCAGAATAATAGGATCTAGATCCATCCTTGAAGGAATTCGTTGTCACCAAATCCCAACAATATCCACCTTGACAACAATTAACCTAATACCTTGCTTCTTCCTTTTGTTCATAACCTTTGTTGCAAGCCAAGAGAAGCCAAACACCACTGCAACTTCTCTAATAAAACTGGTTTCATGATCTCGCCTGTGTGACTTGCACGAGTTTGGATTTCCTGAGGGGTCACTCCACCTCCAACATGTCTTCCACAACTATGTTGTGAGAGACATATTGAATTAGGTCCTATAAAGTGTTCTAGAGGCATAGGACCAGAACCAAGACTTCCATTATGAGAGTTTTCTACTAATGGTTACCTTCTCATAGTGGGTAAAACCAATAGACATTGAACTTTTGATGGAATCTTTAGTCTAAGTTTGTTTCAACCAAGTATGAATCCCTAACCTAGTCAACAGACTCTATAACCAAGGTTGGCATTGGCACTATCTTTGAAAGTTATTACTAGGCTAGGAGGGTCCTAAGTTGCTCCTCTACCATGGACATGCTTTGCTAAAAATCTTGCATGAGATATGGCACACTATGTCAAATAATAAACAAGATCTTATCTTCATGAACAAGATCCTAAAACAGAGAACTAATGATATGGCACACTAAAACAAATCACTAATGAGAAATCATCCAAAGCATTATAAGGATCATAAAATACTTTCTCAATAGTCTACAACATGCAAATTTATATCTCCTACTCTCTTGTCCAAAATGAGTATATCCTAATCTTGTATGAATACTATAAAGGAATTGTACAATTACAATACGAATTCAGCATTAACATGAAGCATGTGTTAGCACCATGCAACATGACATAATAGTCCTCCTAACTAATGAGACATTGCTAACCAAGATCAAACAAACAAAAAGGTGCCAAAACAGTCATCCATACTAGAAAAATCACTAGTGTTAACTTCAAAATGACACCTATAGGCATACCTACAACATTACAAGTTCTGATCCTTATTGATGGTAGTTTCAAAACATTAGATAATTTATAGGTCATCACAATTATGAAATATAATATGAACAACCAAATTGAATTGAGGGACAAGTGGAAATTGAAATGTCCATGGAAATGTGTTTAACTCACTCCATGTCCCTTATACTCTTGCAATTTATAAACATACTTGAGACTTCAATGGAGGGAGGAACAAACTTGGTTATAGTGCCCTCCTAGCCTAGTAATAACTTTCAAATGGAAGTTCAAATCTGCTAAAGGTTATTTCAATTCAAAGAGTTCGATTTTGAGGTGGTAGTAAAGCCAAGGAAGTAAAATGTGGGCCCAATCATCATTCCCAGTTACATAATAGTTAAACCACAGGGACAGTTCATGAACTACCCGATGTCGATCTCTTTCATGTGGAATTCATATCAAGCTTCTTTGCAGAGCTCATTGAATTCCCCAATTCAATTTTAGCACCTAAGGATTATGATTAGTGTTGGCAAAGGAAGCTAGTGGTACATGTGACGAATTATCACTTGATAACAGGGCAGTTGTATAAATTGGTGATGGATGGGATTCTAAGGAGATTCATGATGGATTATTTGTGGATGATTGTATTACACAAATCCACCATGAGAAAAATGCCACCATGTACAATACCATGTAAGTCAAGGGCATGATGGGCCATGAATCTAATAGTTGAGGAAGGAGAAGACCCCCATTCTATAGGTACAATAATCAGTTTAATTAGAGAAGGTACTCAAAATATGGGTGCATGTTAGCAAGGATGAGCATTTGAAATGATATGTGGAGCAGGTGAAGCTGATGGATTATGATATCCATGACCTCGTCTTGTTCCTTGAATTTTCCCTAGAAAAATACTCAAAACTAAGGAGGGACTAGATCATGCTCTTATCATTATTCAAGCCATTGTTTAAATTTGGGATCACCATTCTCCTGCATGTCCCATTGTAACATACCCACTATAACGTGGAAAAATTTTCATTCTTCCTCAAGGAACAAAATCCCCAAAGTCCTACGGGGGTCTAATGCAAGCTAGTTCTTCCCTGTTTACCTCCCTATGATTGTGGGTTAGGACCACAGGCCAAACAAACCAAGCGCCTTTCACAACTCACGATCTCGTGAATCGTGAGTCAAATACCCTCGAAATTTCTTCACAATTCACCGATACCTGAGATCATGAGAAGGGTATGGCTTCCTTCCGTCAGCGTCCTCTGCGCATGATCGCCGACTAGGATAAAATCTATCTCCTCTCGCTATTCGCTACTTCGTGAGTTCAATGATTGAACTCTCGATCCTCCCTTATGCAATCCTCTGAGACTCGAAATTCAGCGAAGGTTGACCTTCCCTTATTACTGTTCGCAACTCGCCCTTTCGCGAGTTGTAGCATCGAATCTTGGCACCTTTACTTCATGAATCCTCGAGAAATGATATTTAATCTTCCCTATCACGTTCTTGTGACTTCGTAAGTCCAAGTGTTGAGCCTTCATGCCCTTCTCCCGTGAATCCCCAAGACACGAGAAGTCAACAGAGCATTGAATCCCTTCTCTAGGCGATGTGTGTCCGCCCGTCAATCACACGGACCCCACTTGAAGTTTTGCCATGTATTGTCTCATGCTCGGCTCTCGGCACTTCACTACTCATGACTTGGAGCACCCAACCTTTGGGATCTTACCCCGTGAACCTCTGAGTTCACGAGTTCCCTGGATCTCTGCCACCTGTCCTCCTTAGATGGACGGCTCTGATCCTCTCGTGGCTTTGCCATTCGCGACTTGGAACATCCAACCTTTGGACTCCTACCTCATGAACCTCCAAGTTCACGAGATCACTAGATCTTTGCCACCTGTCCTCCTCGGATGGACTGCTCTGATCCTCTCATGGCTTCTCCATTCACGACTTGGAACATCCAACCTTTGGACTCCTACCTCGCGAACCTCCAAGTTCACGAGATCCCTGGA
The DNA here is from genome assembly GCA_000966675.3 of Picea glauca. Lineage (NCBI taxonomy): Eukaryota > Viridiplantae > Streptophyta > Pinopsida > Pinales > Pinaceae > Picea > Picea glauca. The sequence goes on from JZKD02S1682030.1 coordinate 540,108, forward strand.
TCTCTGCCACCTATCCTCCTCGGATGGACGGCTCTGATCGTCTCGTGGCTTTGCCATTCATGACTTGGAACATCCAACCTTTGGAATCCTACCTCGCGAACCTCTGAGTTCATGAGATCCCTGGATCTCTGCCACCTGTCCTCCTCGGATGGACGGCTCTGATCCTCTCGTGGCTTCGCCATTCCCGACTTGGAACATCCAAACTTTGGACTCCTACCTCCCGAACCTCCAAGTTCATGAGATCCCTGGATCTCTTCCACCTGTCCTCCTTGGATGGACGACTCTGATCCTCTTTGCCCCTATTTACGAGGCTTAACCCTCGTCTATCTCCCTATATATCTAACGACTGTCGGGTTTCCTAGCTAAGATCTGACGGTGTAGATCAGTCCTGATGCCACGCCCTTTCCTACTGCTCTTTGGACATGGAAAAACTAACGGTCCAGATGTTCTCATGGAGCCTGGGGGTCTATGATTCATATTTCCTTGCTATTTCACGAAGATAGGAAAAAAAAAGGTTTAAGAAAATTAACATCCTCATTTGTTCCTTCCATTTAACGATCATGAATGACCGTAAGTTCCTTGATAGGATCTCATCCATTGATCAATACTTATCCCTGCGCTGCTACTTCAGGATTTTTAAGAGGGTCATTCCTCTTCATACAGGGTTGTTAAGACTTGCACATTCAAGTCCTTTTTCCAGGTTCTTGGTAAACCTTTCCAAGGAGGGAATCTCTGTTAAGAGGTCTATTCCGGGGCATTCCTGGAGACAGATAAGGGGAAACAAATTCCTGAGAATGGACTGGAAGTTAGACTTGGTTCAACTCATGCATAATTAGATTCATTTGTCAACATAAGCAATGCATGGTTTCTCTGTTATAAGCATATAAAACTACTAGCACTGATCAAAATACCATACAGACCTTCTTATAATGAAAACATTCATAGTTTCATAGCTTATGAGCATAATTATCAGAATACGTATATTTCCATATGCCAGAGACAAAACACTTATTAGAAATAACACCAGGTTTTACGCCGCTGCTGAGAGGGGTGCTCGTTTCCACCCAACCGTAGGCGTAGTGACTCCTAGCAGATTTACCACTAGCCACCCCTGAGATGAGACCACGATGTTGTCGAAACTGCATCTCTCCATCTGCCAGTGACCAGGAGTGAAGGTTGCAATCCTTCCTCTCTGCTATCACTCACTCTGTGTAAAAACTGCCAGAGTTCCCCTCGCGTCTGCCCTTTCAATCGTCTCTGCCATACACCTTATCCTCTCGCGAGGTTGCATGCGGCACAATTACCCTCACACCGATCAGGCCTGATGGCTCTACGGATGGGCGGTTCACCATCCCATCCCTCATCAAGCCATCCGCCTACCAGCCTACAAGGCATTGAATTTCAGGGCCAGTGAGCCGCTTTTGGTTCTCCAGGCCAGTGGAGTCCAAATACGGTATTTAATTCTTGGTGGAATTTAATGCCACCCTTTCAGGTGTCCTCCACCGCCATCGTGGTCTCTTTCTCTGCACATCCCCTCATCAGCAGTCCTGCAATAAATTCAGAATGTTATTCACATTCATTGACCTCTTCCTCAAGGTCCATTTACATCACATAATCATAGTTATGATTTTTCCATAGTTCTTGGCCAGACCAGATATATATGTATTTACAAGTTGGGGGAAACAGGGTGTTACAATTCCCTCCCCCTTAAAAAGGAACATCGCCCTCGATGTTCTTATCTACTAACATGAATTGCATGTACAGAAGTAAACAAAATCGGATATGTAAGTTTCATGGTATCTTCCATCTCTCATGTAGCTTCATCTGGGCCAAAATGTTTCCATTGCACCTTGACCTGTGCAATGGTTCTGTTCCGGAGCCGGGTTTCCTTTCTGTCCAATATGCATTAGGGTTCTGGTAGAAATTCTCCCTCCGGTTCCACCTGGATCACAGACCAGTAAATTATATGATTAGCATCATGTACATATTTCTTCAATAATGAAACATGGAAAACATTATGTGCTTTTACTGTGGGAGGAAGTGCTAGATGATAGCCTACAGGTCCCACTCTGTCTAGAACCTCAAAGGGTCCACAATACTGGGGTGCCAACTTGGCACAAGCTCCCATTTTCAGGGAACTCCTTCTGGGCTTAATTCTGAGATATACATGGTCTCCCATTTTGAACTCTCTTGGAGTTCTCTTTTGATCAGCATAACTTTTCTGTCGGCTCTGAGCGGCCTTCATATTTTGTTTGATCTGAGTCACTTGTTGTTCTATTTCTTTCAACATATCGGGTCCAATAGAAATCCTATTTACAGGATTACTCCAGCTAACTGGAGTATTACACTGTCTACCATAGAGGACCTCGAAGGGACTCATCTTTAATGATGCTTGATAGTCGTTGTTGTAGGCAAATTCTACCAATGGTAGGTAGTCTTCCCATTTCCTGGGTTGATGCATTACATGCATCCTTAACATATCCTCTAATATCTGATTTACTCTTTCTATCTGTCCATCAGTTTGAGGGTGATAGGCGGTACTAAACAACAATTGGGTCTCTAAACCCACCATCAGTGATTTCCAGAATTTGGAAGTGAATTTTGTGTCTCTGTCAGATATTATCTCTCTCGGCATGTCGTGCAGTCAGAACACCTCTTTCATGAATACTTGTGCGATATCTATCACTTTGCAGGTCGATTTGACAGGGATGAAATGAGCAGACTTGCTCAGTTTATCCACCACTACCATAATGGCATCATTCTGTTTTGTTGAAGCTAGTAATCCCGTGATAAAATCCATGGAGATGGTTTCCCATTTCCATTCCGGGATGGGTAAAGGGTGTAATAGTCCTGTTGGGTGTCGATGTTCTGATTTAACCTGTTGGCATTCTATGCATTGGGCCAAATATTTGGCCACGTCCTTCTTCAATCCTGGCCAGTAAAATTGTTTTCGGGTGGCAGTAATCATTTTTTGGTATCCTGGGTGACCAGTGTAGGGTCTTTTATGTAGTTCATCCATGATGAACCTCTTCAAGTTGTCACAATTGG
>JZKD02S1682030.1:543705-581788 GCA_000966675.3 Picea glauca
CCCATGGGGACACGCTGGGTCGAATATAACCCTTGTCCATCATTTCTTTCAATTGCAATTTGAGTTCAACTAACTCCGGTGTACTCATCCGGTAGGGTGTTCTAGACACCGGCACCGCTCCTGGTGTGAGTTCTATTGAGAAGTCAATGTCTCTTCTCGGAGGTAGACCCGGTATCTCCTCTAGAAACACATCTCAGTATTTTCTCAGGATAGGGTGATCATCAGGGCTTGGATCTGCACCTTCGGTTGTTTTCAACACCTGTATTTCATATAGGGGACATCTGTTATCCACAATTTTGGTCATCGTGATGATGTTATGATGATGGAAAATCAAGCTCTTCACTAAGAACACTTTCCTGAGAAAAGTTACATTTGTCTGCTTCCAGAAATCATACTTTTAAGGGATGTTCGCAAGCTACCTATATATTTTCCCGCGAGAATGCCTGATTCTCGTAGGCTGCATTAAGCTGGACTACGAGGTGTTCGCACTGTACCTAACTATCAGGGTGCCAACATCTTCTAAAGGAAGGAAAAAGATGAAGTTCTCAAGCCTTCTAGAAGGGAATCTTCTAGAAGGGTGAGTTGGCATTCGAATGGTTATCTAAGTACTGGTTTTCCTGATATATTGGGATTGTTCCTATCCAAGTAACTAATCTATTCTCTCCTATATATTGAAGAGAATGCTCATGGAAAAGGTTAGAATCAAACTATCAAGAGATTGATTGGAGAATTAGTGGGAGATTGTATGAAGGACTGATGCTACAGCAGCTAGAGACACCAGCAAGGTTATCAAAAGTGGTTGATTTTCTTCATGCATGAGCAAGTGTGTGTGTCAAGGCTAGAAGCCATCGAAAGGAGATCTACAACATCAAGGCTCAGGTTGTAAGTTTCACTTTCTATCAATTTAATACAGTAATATGTCCCTTTTCCATAAAGATGATGTCACTTTATTACATAACTCCTTGATCATATGTATAGACTAGCTATTGAATACATTGATCTGCCTTCACTTCGATTGGTTTGTACTATTGTGATCTGAATAGCACAAGAGCATTGGAGCGAAGCTTGGAACAATAGAGACCCAAGGAAGCATTCATAAGGTATGTTCATGATCCTTGCCTCTTAGTTCATTCAATAGTTTAGATCCAGGGAAAGAGTATTATCCTGTCCTGTTTTGTTCTAGATCCAGGTGGGTCTAGGGAGATCGGTTTGTGTCCGCACTTACAGATTAATCCTTAAACAACATCCCTTTTGGCAATACTTCCTCATTTGCAATGCTGATATTTGTCTCACTGAGACCGGTTTTTGGATCCCTTGAAGGGTTATCCTTTGTCCTTCTTCGCTCACACATTCTAAGGTTTTATAGCAACAGTCTAGTTTGGCTTTATGGGCATCCAGCCAGTCCATACCAATCAACAGATCGTATGATCCCAGGGGTAATACATTAAGGGTTTCTTGGGTGGGGAATTCACCCAACATTAATTGGTAGGCTGGTTTGGCCTCTACCACCTTTCTTTTGGTGCCAGTGGCTAACTGTACCAACCATGGTTTAGTTTGCTTCTGTGGCAGTAGCTTACACTTATCAACAGCTTTAGGGGCTATATAACTCAAATTTGAACTAGGGTCAATCAAAACAGACACCAGATGGTTGAGAATCATACCTTCTATTTCCACCACTGAAGCCTCGTGGTCAACTTGGTTATTATCCAAGGCTTCATAGATCTGCAGCGCACTCCTTGCCACATCCTTGACCATGGTAGCTTCCTGCATGTTATAAATTTTCTAACTGTTCTGTTGTCAGTGTGGACAGTCTCTCCAGAGATGTTCTCCTCCATAATCCCAGCATTCCAAAGGTTTCCTCTTTGGGTTATCGGTCTTTACTGGTATAGGTCCAGAAGTTTTACTTCCGTCCACCAAGAGAAAGTTCTGCTGGAGTACACTCCGGGTTGGAAATTTCATTATGTGGTTCTTCTTGTAGTTTTTCAATCCCTAGGATTTTCTCCCTTTCTTCTGAAACTTTGAACCATTCTTTTGTTTCCAGTCTCCACGAGACTCTGCCCGATGTCCATATTGTTCATGACAATAGGTTGCCTTTCGTATAGTGTCTTCTAAGGAATTTGGCTCATCGAAATCGATTCGGTTCCGATACTCCTTGGGTAACCCACTAATGAAGCGTTGTGCCTTCGCCTTCTCTTCTTTGATGTAGGGTATGTATCTCAGTAAGTCGAGGAATTTGTTGACATACTCCTCCATAGTAAGTTGTCCCAGTTTGAGTTCATAAAACTCTTTAGCCTTCTCGTCGAAATACCTTTCTGACAAATACTTCTTCCGGAAGTATTTCTCAAACTGTTTCCAAGACAGGTCCTCCTCACGGACCCCTTTCATATTCTTAAGGTCTTCCCACCAGATGGAAGCCTTTCCATTCAGATTGAAAGTGGCCACTCGGGCCTTCAAATTCTCTGAAAAGTCATGGACTCTGAAATATTTCTTCAGTCTGAGTAGCCAAGCCTTAGCTTCCTCTCCCTTCTTTATCTCGCCATCAAAGGAGGGAGGTTTGGCCTTTTTGAATTCCTCAAATTTATGACTCTTCGAAGTCTTTTTCTTCTTTTGAGAATAGGAACTGGTCTTGCTACCAGAAAAACCTTCTGAATCACCAACTTCCTTCTCAGTGGAATCGTCTGGCATTGGTCCTTTACCTCTGGGGTGGACCTTTCTGGATGTGCTTCTCTCAGTGTAGCCACTGACACGACCATGATTTGGCATCTCAGATTCATGCTACATTTGTCGATGTAGGTCAGATAAGCTCTGCAGTAGAACTGCATTAATTTTGGTTTGTTTTTCTTGTTCTTTCATCATCCTTTCATTGTCGGACTTGCAGCTTTGCAATTTGAACATGAGACTCCTCATAGTCTCAGCTAGGCCTAGAGGGGTTCCTATTGCTCTTCTTTCGTCAGACTCTTCATCTCTGTTGTGGGAGCCTTCTCCCACCTCTTGGTGAGTCACCATACTCTGCGTCTGTAGATTCCCGCGGTTGATCGTTTGCTTGAGTTAAAAGACAAACGCTGGTTGTTATTCAAGAGTTAAATTCATTTTTTTATAAATTGCGCATAAATTCATAATTTCTTTTACTTGCATACACAGTCGGGTTCTCATTTTCAAAGTTTTTAATCCTGGGTAGGGGATTTAAGTCAGGGATTTACTCCTCATAGAATTTCTTTGAACGAAGTTTATGCGTGACTCGTGCATGAGCCCAATTAGGTCGAGTGTTGTAACCATGCTCTGATACCAATTTGTAACATACCCACGATAACGTAGAAAAATTTTCATTCTTCCTCAAGGAACAGAATCCCCAAAGTCCTACGGGGGTCTAGTGCAAGCTAGTTCTTCCCTGTTTACCTCCCTGTGATTGTGGGTTAGGACCACAGGCCAAACAAACCAGGCGCCTTTCACAACTCACGATCTCACGAATCGTGAGTCAAATACCCTCGAAATTTCTTCACAATTCACCGATACCCGAGATCACGAGAAGGGTATGGCTTCCTTCCATCAGTGTCCTCCACGCATGACCACTGGCTAGGCCAAACTCTAGCTCCTCTCGCTATTCGCCGCTTCATGAGTTCAATGATTGAACTCTCGATCCTCCCTTATGCGATCCTTTGAGACTCAAAAGTCAGTGAAAGTTGACCTTCCCTTCGTACTTCTCGCAACTCACTCTTTCACGAGTTGTAGCATCGAATCTTGGCACCTTTCCTTCACGAATCCTCGAGAAACGATATTTAATCTTCCATCTCGCGTTCTCGTGACTTCGTAAGTCCAAGTGTTGAGCCCTCATGCCCTTCTCCCACGAATCCCCGAGACACGAGAAGTCAACGGAGCATTGACTCCCTTCTCTAGGCGATGCATGTTTGCCTGTCAATCACGCGGACCCCACTTGAAGTTTTTCCATGTATTCTCTCATGCTTAGCTCTTAGCACTTTGCTACTCGCGACTTGGAGCACCCAACCTTTGGGCTCTTTCCCCGTGAACCTCCAAGTTCACGAGTTCCCTGGATCTCTGCCACCTGTCCTCCTTAGATGGATGGCTCTGATCCTCTCGTGCCTTCGCCATTCATGACTTGGAACATCCAACCTTTGGAATCCTACCTCACGAACCTCCGAGTTCACGAGATCCCTATATCTCTGCCACCTATCCTCCTCGAATGGATGTCTTTTATCCTCTCATGGCTTCGCCATTTGCGACTTGGAACATCCAACCTTTGGACTCCTACCTCGCGAACCTCCAAGTTCATGAGCTCCCTAGATCTCTGCCACCTGTCCTCCTCGGATGGACGGCTCTGATCCTCTCGTGGCTTCACCATTCATGACTTGAAACATCCAACCTTTGGACTCCTACCTCGCAAACCTCCGAGTTCACGAGATCCCTGGATCTCTGCCACCTATCCTCCTCGGATGGATGGCTCTGATCCTCTCGTGGCTTCGCCATTCGTGACTTGGAACATCCAACCTTTGGACTCCTACCTCGCAAACCTCCGAGTTCATGAGATCCTTAGATCTTTGCCACCTGTCCTCCTTGGATGGACGGCTCTGATCCTCTTTACCCCTATTCACGAGGCTTAACCCTCGTCTATCTCCCTATATATCTAACGACTGTCGGGTTTCCTAGCTAAGATCTGATAGTTCAGATTGGTCCCGATGCCGCGCCCTTTCCTACTACTCTTTAGACGTGGAAAAACCAATGGTCCAGATGTTCTCATGGAGCCTGGGGCTCTACGATTCAGATTTCCTCGCTATTTCATGAAGATAGGAAAAAAAAAGGTTTAAGGCAATTAACGCCCTTGTTTGTTCCTTCGATTTAATGATCGTGAATGACCACAGGTTCCCCGACAGGATCTCATCCGTTGATCAATACTCATCCCTACGCTGCTACTTCAGGATTTTTAAGAGGGTCATTCCTCTTCATATAGGGTTGTTAAGACTTGCACATTCAAGTCCTTTTTCCAGGTTCTTGGTAAAACTTTCCAAGGAGGGAATCTTTGTGAAGAGGTATATTCCGGGGCATTCCTGGAGACAGATAAGGGGAAACAAATTCCAGAGAATGGACTGGAAGTCAGACTTGGTTCAACTCATGCATAATTAGATTCATTTGTCAACATAATCCATGCGTGGTTTCTATGTTGTAAGCATATACAACTACTAGCATTGATCAAAATACCATACAGACCTTCTTATAATGAAAACATTCACAGTTTCATAGCTTATGAGCATAATTATCAGAATACATATATTTCCAGATGCCAGAGGAAAAACAATTATCAGAAATAACACTAGGTTTTACGCCACTGCTAAGAGGGGTGCTCGTTTCCACCCAACCGTAGGCGTAGCGACTCCCAACAGATTTACCACTAGCCACCCCTGAGCTGAGACCACGATGCTGTTGAGACTGCATATCTCTGTCTGCCAGTGACCAGGAGTGAAGGTTGCAATCCTTCCTTTCTGCTATCACTCACTCTCCATAAAAACTGCCATAGTTCCCCTCGCATCTGCCCTTTCAATCGTCTCTTCCATACGCCTTATCCTCTCGCAAGGTTGCATGTGGAATGATTACCCTCGCGCCGATCAGGCCTGACGGCTCTATGGATGGGTGGTTCACCATCCCATCCCTCATCAAGCCATCCACCTACCAACCTGCGAGGCATTGAATTTCAGGGCCAGCAAGCCGCTTTTGGTTCTCCGGGCCAGTGGAGTCCAAATACGGTATTTAATTCTTGGTGGAAGTTAACACCACCCTTTCAGGTGTCCTCCATCGCCATCGTGGTCTCTTTTTCTGCACATCCCCTCATCAGCAGTCCTGCAATAAATTCAGAATGTTATTCACATTCATTGACCTCTTCCTCAAGGTCCATTTACATCACATAATCATAGTTATGAGTTTGCCATAGTTCTTGGCCAGTCCAGATATATATGTATTTACAAGTTGGGGGAAACAGGGTGTTACACCCATGCTTGGGGACTTCTCCAATGGTATGAAAGTGTGTGTGGATACTATTGTCATGGAGTCAAGTAGGTGGATTTGTCTAGAAATCCCTCTTAGTGAAAATAGTATTCATTTTGTTAACATATAGTCCTAGGATGGGCAGGATGCCAATGATGCATTCACTACTAGATTCCAAGTACTATAGGATGAGACAGTCATAGAAGAACAAATATATCCATTCCTAAAATATGGCACAAAGAAGAAAGGTCGGGGATATGACAAGATCCTAAAACAGAGCACTAATGATATGGCACACTAAAACAGAGCACTAATGAGAAATCATCTAAAGAATTAGAAGGGTCATAAAATACTTTCTCAATAGTCTGCAACATGCAAATTTATATGCCCTACGCTCTTGTCCAAAATGAGTATATCCAAGGATTGTACGAGCACTATAAAGGCATTGTACAATTACAATACGAACTCAACATTAACATGCATCCTGAGTTATCACCATGCAACATGACATAATAGTCATCCTAACTAATGAGACATTACCAACCAAGATAAAACAAACAAAAAGGTGCCAAAACAGTAATCCATACAAGAAAAATCACCTAGGTCAATTTCAAAATGACACCTATAGGCATACCTACAACATTACACGTTTTGATCCTTATTGATGATAGTTTCAAAACATTGGATAGTTTATAGGTCATAAAAATAGGAGTCAAATATGAAGTGATATATCTTTAACTATAATACATGTTACAAAACCGGGAGAGTTTTTTGTAAATAAGGTTTCTTTGAAGAAAAACCTCTCTCATATTTTCGAAATGCGTTCCCATATTCTCGAACTACATGCCACAAAATAATGACTAAAACAAGAAATTAAATATTCTTGAAAAATAGGCCTCAAATATCGCTGCATATCTCCCAAATTATAACACCTATGTATAAACTGAAGGAGGCTTTTGTTCTTTGGTATGTGATTGAAAAAAACCTCTTTCTCTTTTGTTAAATTTATCTCCATTTGATCAGAAATGGATTTTGAAGTAAAATTGTCCCTGTGTGTAGAAAATGACCTCAAAACCCTAGGTTGTAAGATGCCATACAAGCCTAGAGAACTTGAATTGATTTTGTGTGTGGAATCAAGAGTCATACAACTTTCTTTAGATAATTAATTCAAGGTTATATTGTATGTACCACATTGTATTATTTTGTAATTTCTCAATTAACAAAGATAGATTTTCTACGACATCTTTGTGCAATGATATTTTGTGATAAATGCATTATTRTTTACATTTCTTAATCATGTAWTCTAACAAGTGCTAGTATGTYTGATAAAACAAGATCRRATATATTTCTTTAAKCTTGGCACAAAACTATMTAACCCTCTATARTGCAATGAYRTACAAYAATCCTTAATGTCAAGMAAAAGAASTCCTGCAACAATTGAAGTGGGTGGTTTGTGTAGTACAACAKATAACCTCRTGAATGATAATGCAATGGAAAYTGAAACTTGCTTAGGGRAATAGGGGAATGTTGATTTTTTATGCTTCCATACACCTTACAACCCCAAKAAAGGGGAGTGTTTATTACTAAAGGTTCCCTRRACCTTACCYAGGGTGGTATCAATAAAGATCAAGACATGATTAGCAAGGCCACCTAGTGCAATGTTATTCCTTTGCCAATGTGGAAAATTTGTGCAATCCACACTAGTTTTGAAAAACCCAAATTATCCCACAATGAGTTCTTAGAAGTATAAACTATGGATAATKTCCTTGAATGATAGTTACCACATTCACATACCATGAAKTGATTCCTRAAGTTGTTGTGTCMTTTCCTTGGGGAGCCAAATTATTTAACAATAAGTCTTTTCTTAATAAGAATAAAAGGAAATAAATTTGGGCTRTAAAATGATACAAGGMAATTGAACATTAGAATACCATTGGAGTAACTCCATSCAAGAACTAAAGYTTAGTGATATGATTGTTCTCCCCATTAATGAMAAGTTCAACCATTCATTCTAATTTACSAAAATTKTCTAAGTTAATTTTCCATGTAGAACTTTAAGTCTACTCAAGTTCATTTGTTTTAGTAAAACACTTGTAAAGAGTTACAAAGAATACATAAGGTAGAAATGATAGATCAAAGAAATAAAGGTGCATGTCTAAGCTTTATATTCAACTTGTTCAAGATGATTCTTTGATATGTTGACTTATTTGAGGCTCTCTTGTGTGGAAATTTCACTATAGAACAATTAATGCAAATTCAGAAATCTCACCTCAACTTAACAGAAAAGGAAACTACTATATTACCAAGTTCAATAGAACGTGTGTTTAGCATTCCAAAATGCAATGGAAACACAAACTGTCAAGTAATAAACCATTATCAATTAATAACTACCAAGTAATAAAGAATCACCAATGGACTATATACAAACATATTCAAGGCATTGCACGTTAATCTTTATTGTAGAATCTTGTGCAAATTTAGCATTATTGTAAAAGCCTGCAAATTTTGCAGTCTAAAGAAATCAAGATTGGATCCTTTTCTCCAGTGAACTAAAGTAGGGCCAGTTCAATCAATATGCCAAACAGGAGAAAAAACCAACCCACCTATTATATTCAAACAAAAGATAATCACAACTGATATGGATGGACAGATACAACTTCAATAATTTGCAAATTCAATGTATGTGACAAATATAAATAGGTTGAAGCTGGATAGTCCATATATTTCCATAGGAAAAGATGGAACCTAATATCCAGTCAAATATATGTAATACAACAGTTTACATGCCTAAATCCTGCAATATGCTCAAAAATGAATCAGCTTAATTCTTCAGTTCAATTGTATATTTCCTCAGCTAGATTGAGAAGAAGAACCTATATTTTCACAAATCCTTCAAGCTACCAGTTTACAGTTTTTTGCAACATTAATGAGTTGTACGCACTAGGTTCCTATGATACTAGTCCATGTTTCTCTAAGGTATACCTCATCAATGATTTTTCAGCATAGTGGATAGGAATCTTAGATTTTCTTGGAGGCATTATTCTAGTAGCCTTGACAATAGTTTTATATTCCTTGTATCTATTTGCATTGAGACCATTTCTGACACTTTCCTCGGTGAGGAATTTATGAAGATGACTATTCTTTATTTAACCAATTCTAAGCAATTTCTGGCCAAATAATAAGCACCTTTACTTTTGTGACAAATTTAGTAACCATCTGAATTAAGTAGCAACATTTGGAAAATGACTCAATTCCACCAATCCAAATTGAAAAATTCTCACTAGAGTGCATGATTGAAAGGTCTAATAACATTGACTTTTTTGAATATAGAGTGAATACCAGGCCTAAAATTCCATCAAAAACCAACAATATTTCTACAAAATTCTGTAAATGAATCCCAAATTCTTATAAAGCTGCAAGAAGACACCCATATGATACTCTTTGAAGAATCCCAACAAGCATCACAATTGTTCTATGTTGACTTTATAAGTCACATTGTTAATTCCCTAGAAGAATCCACAAAGTTAGAAAGAGTAATCATCAGTATGACCAAAAGGAAACTAGAACAGTACACTATCATTTTCAACAAACATAATTCTAACCCTTAACCAATAGATCTTTAAAAGGACATGCCAAAGATATCAGTCATGTTAAGTGTCCTTCTTAGTCTTCCACCCAAGTTCATCTTGAGATCTATATTGTTGAAAGGATTGTCTCAAAAATGGCCCTTCATTTTGAGGGGTAAATCCTAGTTTCATATTGGGACTTGTACTCTTCAAAGAATGCAAGAGAGTCTCAAATCTCATTGAACAACCTTTGTGGTCGTTTTTTGGACATTTATAAAATTATCTTACCTATCTTATCTTATATTATTTGATACTTCCTCTCACTTCACTCTCCTAGAGCTTCAAATCTTGCTCTGGTACCAAATGTTGCAATAGAGGATATGGCATGCCCAATTAGTGAACCTTCCCTCACTTTTAGACTATGCATAGTGATATACAACAAAAATATAGCAACATTGCCTATGATTAAAAGCAGATGGTTGTTGGCAATATGTTAATACAGGTTGACATTAATTGCATTAGCACTAATGTCAAATAGATGAGAATGGAATTGGTGTCAATTAGATGAGATACATTGCCTATAATGACATTTATGTCATTGTTGAATAAGGTATTATGATGACAAAGAAGATGGTTGGCACTCTATTTTATGTCACTCTGTTTTGAGGCACTCTGTTACTACATGGTGCAAGAAGCAAAAATAGACTTGAATAAACAAGGAAGAGACTTGAATGAACAAAAATAGACTTGAACCTGTAGACTTGAAAAGAAAATAAAAGAAGAAAATAATTTTCCACCAATGTATTCAAAAGGTTAACGAAAGTACAAGATGTAGATTTGCTTGAGACAAGATCTGTGAAGAATGTTTCATTTGTACCAGAATATTTATCTATTCCTGAGACAGTGCTGAATGGTAATACAATATCTCATTTTAAATCAGGGGAAATAGGGAATATACCAGAATCATTGGAGAATTATGTCTCAAACATTTGTAGTCCTATTAAAGTCAAACCAGAGCTTCAGAACTTGGATTGCCCATATAAAATGGTCACCATTCTTTTTACTCCAAATTAATGTGGGGAATTTGATAATGTTAGGGGACTGTTTCATGAATGCACCTTGAAAATATTTGTTTGGAATCACATCCAAAATGCTACATGTAAATAACATACCCAACCCATATGGTGTCTACCACAAAGGGTGTGATTGAAGCCATTAAAGATCTACAATTATTTTGTTACCAAGAGAGTATTGTAAGAATCATAATGGGTATCCAAAGAGTCAAATTATGGATAAAGGTGTGTCACACGTTTTGCAGATTGCAGTGTAGGAAAGTTGCACATTTGGCAGAATCTTTTGAGTCTCTAAAGAAAAATGCTAAACTTCTCGATGATCTCACAAAATAGAAGGATGTTGAGATTGGTATGTTACATAGAAGTATTACCATCCTTCATGATGCTTTCAACAGTGCCATGCAAGAACTTGAGAATATGAAGATTAAGGATGTATATAGATCACATTCTCAAGGACATGTAATGGTAGTAACTAGTGGAAAAAGGTTAGCATCCAACATTTCTCAACCTCCACAATTCAAAGATCATGTTGATTTTACTTCTAAATGCAATGCTGAGATAGCTGAAAACTTATTGTTGGATGTCAAAGACTTCATATATATTATGTTACATAATGATTTCCACTCGTTGGAGCTCAGTGTGGAGGAATTCCGAGCATGAGAGGCTTCTGCAAAGGGAATACAAGAGGAGATCATATCCTTGCATGATGCCTTGTCAACCAAGAACCAAGAAGTGGAGGATATTATGCAAGCACTTGATGTAGTGGACTTGCAGTTAGAGAATTTATCAAGTATATTGTAGAGATGATGAAGGAGAGACTCGAAAACCGTCCGATCAAGAGATCGACGATGCTGAATAAACGACCTGTTGAGTTTTAGTCCCACATTGCTTGTGTAAAACGATTTGTATGGGTTTATACACACTGATGTCTCTAAATTATATCAACGCAGAGTGTAGAGGTATGGTGGGGCTTCTAGGTGTTTGGAATCCATGAGAAGATCACCAGCCTGGAGCCTGGGATGACCTGTCAGGCCCCCTACTTTTTGTTCAAAATGATAACGACTGTTGGATTTCCAATTAAAAAATGATCTCATCCCCTCATTGAAATTTTTTTATTTATACAAACTGTGGAGGTATCGGTCATATGAGCGACTGTGGTCTTAAGATTTTTTGGATAATTCGGTTAGTGGAACCAATGTAAAGACTTTCAGAATTAACCGGATTTTAGGCATAATGCCAAGTATGGTGGATTGCCAAATCCATTGCTAGTCGATTTAAAATCTAGGTGTTCACCAATTTTAGTAAAACCCTACACAACATTTAGACCACTATAAAATGTCGAGAGTTGTGATAGTGACAAGGTCAAGACGAAGGAGGATCACACAAAGATATGTTTCACAATGATTACCCCAAGGAAGGTTGCCAATAATTTCTATAAGATATTCCAGAAGGATACTAATTATCATATTTAATTTAGAATAAGTTTCATTCTCATTACTAGTGGTGTTTATATAAAGAGAAAGAGAAAGAATTGGGTTCTTCAAATCAAACGACTAAATTAAATAAAGTGGTATAAAAACCCTCCCTGCACCAATAATTAAAAGGATGAGTTGCATAGTTCACTCATAGGATACAAGGTAGATTCTTCGAACAATAAAAAAGACAAGCTCATATTTGACATGGGTATTATGCAGTTTATTTAGCTCCCATTTAGTGGAAGTTGCTTGAGTCACCATGAGTGTATAATATGGAAATCTATTCTAGACAATATAGTCATGTAAAAAATTCAAGTTTTTGTATTTTCCATGAATTATCACCGACGTTAGAAATTTTCAATTATTGTAACTTATGATTATCCTCATTAAAGTTTCCCTTGATTAGTCTATGGTTCTATTACCCAAGGAAAGTCCAGTAACATTTTCAAATTGTACTCTTAACATACTCTAGGTCACATATTCTAAATAATCATTTTCAAGGGAAAGTGATAGATGGGGGATCTTCTAATGGTTTGATATATTCAATATTGATTTTCTACATCTTAGTAATTTCTTATATCATTGTCATTTAATTTTAATTTTAATATTGGCCCAACTTGGGCAGGACCAAAGTGTTGAACTTGTACATGAGCCATTTTAACATTATTTTTTATTAAGGTAATCCAAATGTGTTTATTCCCATCATTGAATACACTAGTCATTGGCTTAGGTATGATGGAGGAATAGTATATTTTTTACACTGGGTACAATTTGGGTAAATTCATTGATGTGCAATATAGAATTGGTTACTAGAGAAATTGTCCAAGTCCTATGGAAAGACAATAACATACACATTTGTTCTTGGCTTCTTAAATACATTTCATGCTTCAATTTTGCTTCTTACACCATTGATGAAAATTTTACTTGAAGTCATCCCCTCTTGGGGATAACCCTTGGTGACCAATATAGCCTTACATATTTCAATAGATCCACATGTGTTATAATTTTCCCACTCACACTAACATCCCAAAATATTTCTTCTTGTAGGTAATGGGGTCAATCACGAAGTATGATTCTTCATCAATGTATCAAACTCACCAACCAAAGTTGTGTTTCACTCTTCAACATATATCCCACTAAAATCCCTTTGACACACTCATTGGATCTTTAGTACTAGTAAGGACAATATCTCTCTCTTATTGCTTGGATGTTGAAAGATATTGTAGAGTTTGTTGGAAAGGAAACATAATACCAACTTTTGTAGCTCAAATGGATGAAGTCCTGGAAAAATTTATATACAAGATGTGCGGTGCATGTGACCATGTTATTTAGTTCTTGATTAGTATTCCTATTCTTTTTCATAATTGTAAAGTTTTTCTTTGTTCTCTTTTATGCCTTGTAATCAACTGAATTTTTAAGGAAATCACCCATGTGACTAGAATAGTGATTGAGGTTCAATCCGTTCATTATTGTTAGATTCCTTAATAATGCGCAGTATTGTTCAATTTATTCATCTTGGAAATAATTTGGACAATGCCACAACTGAAATTTCGTTGTAGTAATAAATAATATCCAAGTTTTGCTAGGGTCAGTGGGTGTGAGTATGGGAAGCCATTTTTTCAGGATATTGATGGGACACATAATGTCACATCATGCAATATCACATGATGACTTTTGGCATCACTTACATATACATGTTTCCCATTTCGAGTACAATCACACACATGGACAAGAATTTTAAGACTTTGTCTTGTGAAATTAGACTTGGCATCACTAGATACACATTTTGGTCAGTTTGTGCAAAAATCCCAGTCTAGGTACTTACCTACACCTAATGTGTAGGAAAATCCTTCCAATACATTTTTCCACGTGCACCTTGAGTGTAGGAAACTTTCATATGACATTTTGGATGAATGATGCGTGCGATTTACTTGAAGGTGTGAGACTAAAAGCACTGAAGCACGTGGTGAGAATATCTCTAACTAGTTTCCCTGAATAATAAAGAAATTTGATCGAAATAATTACAAGTTTTCTTCCCTACCTTGTGTTGAATAGAAGTGAATTGGATATGGATAAGGTAAAATAAGATATGATAATTTTATTATTCAATAAATGACCATGAATAGGTCAAAGGGACTACTAGGCACATCATAATCAATCCACAAGTGGGATTGCAAATGAAACACCTATGAAAGTAGATATAATCTATGAGATCTAAGACCTAGGAACTAACTAAAGTCTATCATCCAATAAGGAGATACAAAGAAGAAAGAGGTCTAGTTAAGAGCTCGAGAACTTGGAAGAATGTCTCAATTGAAGATGTTTTGGGAGGGTGCTTATGGTATCATTGAATAAATCTTGGATGCAATCATTTATCCCATTTGCATTAGAGGAACTACATTTCCATTGTTATGATGTTACATTTGTTGATATTATGGTAGCTACAGGAGGTATCTACCTCCACGTGTAAACCTGACGAGAATAGAATACTCCAGGAAGTAAGAAGAAAGCCTAATGAGTTGGCTAATAACCCTAGTAGACTTGTCATATCAAGAAGATAATTTATATTAGGTTATTATCCTCCAAGAGAAGAAGTCAACTAGAAGAAATAATAATATATTGAACAGACAGATACCCAGAATGAGAAGTTGGCCTAGGTAGTTATCCAGAATTAGTATAAATATAGGAGGCCAGTTCTCATTCTGGCAGGTAATCTCAAAATTAAAGAGCAACAACTTGTGTGCTCTACAGTGCCCAGTCTTGTGCGTAGGTTTGAGGAGAGTTTACATTGTAGCTGTTGCAGCTAGACGATCACGTTTGTCTTGGACTATCTCTTGGCTAAGTTTTGGAACATCTGATTAGATCTTGTTGGTGCGCTATCCTCAGGGAAAGGTGCACTACCCTTTGATTGGATATCTAGCCTAGGGTTTTCTTCCAGAGTGATTCTGTGTCAAGGTTAAGGTGCTCGGAGGGTGGCTTCCAGGGATGATTTTAAGGATGGAAATTTGTTTTAAAATGTAGAAACCTTGGCGAATATTACTAATCCTTCATATGCTAACTATAAATGTTTGGCGATATTTTTGTAAAAATATTCAAATTTTTAAGGATTTTATATAGTTTCTACAAAATTTTGGCGATTTTTAGGGTAAAATAATTTTATCCTATAGAATTTGGGTGAATCATTTTTAAAATAGCGAATCTCGTTTTTGGAAAAACCATAGAAAATTAGCCCATGAACGAAATTTAGCCCCTAAAATCATCCATGGTGGCTTCGGCCTATGGTTGGGTGACAATAGAGATATTTTCAATGGTAAAATGAGCACATCCATTATATTCTAACAGTTTATGGGCCCACACCTCCTTCATTTAGTATAATCGCTATAAGGAAACATAGTCGTAATGATATTGAGCTCGTTGAAGAACTTCTGCTAGGGTTTCTAGTAGGAGCAGTCACCATAGGACTGTCGCCAGGGTTACTAGCAGGTGCAGTTGCAGAAACCCTAATCCTCTCGTTGAGGAACCTTAAGTGAAGGGATTGACCTAATATCTGGATAGATCAATTTTCCCTAGCCTAGCGCATCTCCTGGTACTCTCAGAAAGCCAAGACGTGAAGTTTGATTTTTTGGTCAAATCTAGGGTTGACCAAGTCAAAGCAGCCATGACTTACTCTATGAAGTTAGAGAACAAGTTAGATGGAGATTCTAACTTCATAGCGTGGAAGATAAGGATTTACCTCATCCTTGCCAGGAATAAAGTGTTGGATATCATGAAAGGAAATATCGTGGAACTAGAGTTTGAAGAAGGAAAAGAGAAGGAACCGCAAAACATTGCAGTTATGGAGAAGTTCAATGACGGTGACATCAATGCTATGAGTATCATAGTGGAATCTATAAAATACCACTTAATACCCTACATCTCCCATCTTGACTCATCAAAGAAGATGTACGATGCCCTAACAAACCTCTTCTCAGTCAGAAACATTGGACAAGTAATGAGTCTGAAAAATGAGCTCTGTGAAATGAAGATGAATGATGATGACAACATAACATCATACTTTGTGAGAATATCTCAGTCAAGAGACCAACTACAAGCTATTGAAGAGATCGTTTTAGAAAAGGAATTGGTAAACATAGTACTCAATGGTATTCCCAAGACATGGGATGCATTTGCCGCAAGCATGAACACAAGGAAGGAGTATCGTACATTTGAATAACTTTGGACTTGATGTGCTCAAGAAGAATCAAGGATCAATGCAAAAGAGAAACCCCAAAATAAGTACTAACGCAGGCGCGACTCATAACTGCACCCACTCTTAGGATCGTTTCAATCAGTTCAGGAGCTGAAGAGGCTCATTTGATTCCCTTCTGGAACCTCTAATGAAACTTGATCCACAGGTCTGTCTTTTTACTTCACACGGTCTTCTTGCACCTAGACGTGATTTCCCCCTAATTCAGTTTTGGGTCTCAGGACTTTATGGTTCCCGATGTCAAGAGTTCCCTGTCCTCTCAAAGTCCCGATCTTTGATTTGCTGATGCGCTCCTTCTTGCCTTAGCCCCTCCTGGCTATTCCCTTAGTCCATATGACTAGTCCTCATAAGACCGCAGCCTTATCTCCTTTCGGGGTTTCGCGAACCAAGCGCTTAACCTTTCATCCTCTGGACCCCCAAAATATCGATTCCCGATTTATCGATGTGACTCTCCTACCGGAACCTTTCCCAAAGGCTTCGATCGTCGCCATGCATCCCCTCAAGGTGGACGGTCCTGATCGCCTCTCGCGTTTTCGATATTTCAAATGCCTAAAAACCTTTTCTCTCGGGACTACCGATCTCTCGGATCCCGATTCTCTGCTATACTGATAGTTGGCCCCTTAAATGGCACTTCCCTCCTTTTGGGGTTTTGGACTTCGAAGTTATGAAAGCATGGACTTCTTGTCCATGGGATTCCTAATATCTTGATCCCCGTAATGCTGATAAATAGCTTTCCTTTCGGGGAATCTCTCGAATGCTCTGATCTCCTCCACGCGTCCTCCTATGATGGACGTCTCAGACCAAACCTCGCCAATTCGGAACTTTCGTTACCGATTGCCCGACTTCTCGACCTCGAGAACTCCGATATCCCGAATGCCGATATCTCGATAAGTTAATCCTTTTGGGACTTTTATACCCGCTTCTCTACGCTAAGGGTTAAACCACGCGCAACTCCTGCCGATCCAACGACTGACGGGTATTTTGGTCAGATCTGACAGTGCATATTGTTTCTTCTTGTGCGCTCGCTCTGATGCTCCCTAGACGTGAAATCTTCAATGGTCCATATCTCTTCGCAATTTGATCAGATGGCTATTGTGCTCCCTCCTGAGCTTCTATGCACTTCTCCCTACACTTGGAAAAATTCCAAGTTTCCAAAGGCCTCAACTTTTGTCTTCCTTCTCCTCTTTCGCCTCTTCGACTCTGAGCTTCACTGCGCGTATAAAAATGTTGTCCCTCCCGAGCTTCGGTTACTCTGAACCCATCAAAGGATTCTGAAGATCCTACACTCCTTGCAGTTATGATTTTGTGCGTGAAAGCACTCACCTCTTGAGCTTATTCTTCTTTTCAAACCCTCAAAGGATTCTCCAACTCCTACCCTTTGCAGGGTATTCTCATGCACACAAAGGTGCTATCCGCCTTGAGCTTTCCTATAGCTTCGACCTCCAAGGAAACTTTCTCTTCTTCCCTTTCTCCCTTGGATGGAGAATTTGGATGCCCTCCTGGTTATCCTTCACTCAAGCAACCTCTTGCTAAGCCTATCAGGGTGTTTAGCAACCCTATGAAGATACCTCAGTGGACTCTTCCTTCAGAATACATAGCTCAAAGAGTTCCCTTCTCCCTGTGCCTACCTGCACAATGTCTCAATTCCCACCTGGCAGAGTGTCAAGAATCCTCAGCGATTCTGACTCCTTAAGAACTCACAATAGAGTTCTTCCTTTGTGCACTCCTTGCACTAGCTCAATGCCCACCTAGCAGAGCTTCACAGAAATTCTCAAAGTTTATGTCTGCAACTGTGTTTTCCTCCACAGCGTTGCCTCCAAGGTGTTCAGCAACCTTGAGGTCTTCTTTGAGTTGTTGATTATATCTTTGTGCCGCAACATGTCTTTTTCTGACTCCGTAGAGTTCAGAAGTGCTTTAGTGCACTGGTATTCAGAGACCACAGTACTCTGTCACGCCCTCCTGGCATGAAACCTCAAAGACCTTCACCTGAAATCAGACACACTCCTGCAAATGCAAACCTACAACATACATAAAGAACACTCACAGACATTCATTTAACACATAATCATGAAGGAAAAACTGCTCTTTGTATTAAATATGGCAAACGCCTGTATTTAAAAGGTGTTCCTGAGAATGGCCTATAACAAGCTCTCGGCTCCTTCTCTTCTGCTCTGTACTCCGCAGACTCTATCTCTCTACCCCAACTAACTCTCTAAGAGATACAATTGATCTTTTTACACGAGGAGGCTCTTCGAGCTCTTCCATCCAAATCTACCTACCCTATTCAATTACATTGAATGGGTTGTCTAGTCCATTATCCAGATCTAGATATCATCCTTACAAACATTAAAGGCCTTCCTTATCTACAACTTGCGCAAAGGCACGGCTTCATAGCTCAACAGCTTAAACATTTAATTACATTCAATTTTATATCAAAATGAGGACACGCCTCTCTTCAGCTTTGAATGCGTGCGCTTGACGTGGCTGGCTGGCTGGTTGGC
Source organism: Picea glauca (assembly GCA_000966675.3). Taxonomy (NCBI): domain Eukaryota; kingdom Viridiplantae; phylum Streptophyta; class Pinopsida; order Pinales; family Pinaceae; genus Picea; species Picea glauca. The sequence goes on from JZKD02S1682030.1 coordinate 562,558, forward strand.
TAACGTGGAGAGATTCTCCTGCATCATACTCCTCCGCTACAAAATTCATGAGCTCCTGCTCATGAGCTTCCCATATCTGATGTTGAAATCCACCTGGATCCCAAATCGTTCTTTGGAGCTGTTCATCCGCTCCATCTTCTTACTGTTGTTGCTTCCTTCTCTCTGCTTAGCCTCTCCTTGCTGGAAGTTTCTGCTAACCAGATCATCAGCTTGTTGATATCCTTGACCACTTTGTCTAGCTTCTCCAATGGCTGGTCCTGTTCATGCAGTCTCCTCAGCTACAAAAACTTTCGGCACATGAGCAGATCATCGTGATCTCCCATGCTTTCTTCATCAGCTTCCAACTTCACTTGTTGGATGTGCATGACCTGCACGTTCACCCTTCTCTCCAGGGCTTCTATCTGTTCCCACAGATCAACAAAACAAATGTTGTCTGCCTCTTCTTCTTCTTCAGCTTTTGCAAAATCCCATGTTGCAGTCCTTTCAGTTTCCTGGCTGAAAGTATTGAGCCATTCCTCAGAATGCTCATCATTCTCTCCTGCTTCTTCTGCTGTCACCTTCAGTGCTATAGCTTCGTCAGCTTCCTAGATGAATGCATTGAGACACTCCTCCGAATGCTCATTTCCCTTTCCTTCTTGGGCAACTTCAGATATCTGCTCCAATCCTTCTGTGACAGTCTCAACTAGCTGTCCTCCTATTGTTGATGCATCTGCAACACAAATTTCTACCTCCTCTTGGGCAAGTGGTAGGAATATCTCAATTCCCCCAATCATTATAAGGCTCCTCAGCTCAGCCTCTCAGATGGTGAAATTTTTCAACTTGTAATCATCTTCATTCACATGGCTTGAAAAACCATATGAATCTTCATCCTCTATCAACTGCACCTGCTGATCCAAATCCATCTCTAAGTTTATGAGACTCTCAGATAGTCTCATTTGCTCATCCCTGCTCGCCTAGCAATATGGGATGCTTCCACTACCCTCCTGGCAGTTTTCGAGATCCCACAACGACCTCATATCATTGCCTAGCTAGCAATGTGAAATTCCTTGGTTGTCCTCCTGACAATCCCTGAGATCCCACAGTGATCTCAATTCATTGCCCACCTGGCAATATGGAATTTCCTCCCTTCCCTCCTGGCAGTTCCTGAGATCCTTAGCTGATTCCATTTCACCGAGATCTCTCCCAGTCTTCGATTCACATATCCGAACCATCTCCTTAGGTCCATCGAGGTTTTCAGCATGCCTCAACCATCCTTTCAACAGTCTACGCTGTCTTATAGCCATTAACTCTTTGACTGGCCATTCTACCTTTGGTTTCTTCATGGGCCATTCATATACCCATCTTGGCTTGATACTCTACTGCATCCACAGTTCAAGCTCTTCCATTCTTGCCCTGATGTCAACAAGTTCTTTCCCCCTTTCTGCTGGGCTCATCAACTCTGGGACTTTCCTTTCAGCATACCTACGGCCTTCAGTAGCCATGTTGCTGTCTCTGTTTGCCTTCCTGCAAACAACCATTACAGAGCCTCCAGCACTCTGTCTTCTTTTACCTCGCTTCACCTGCAATATACACATGAAGTCAAGATCTGATACCACTTGACACAGTGTATCAGAGTGCTCCTTATCTCCTTGCCTCCCTTGCCTGAAATATACAGACAAGAATCAGGCTCTGATACCACTTGACGCAGGCGCGGCCGATAACTGCACCCTCTCTCAGGATTGTTTCAATCAGTTCAGGATATGAAGTGGCTCATTTGATTCCATTTTGGAACCTCTAATGAAACCCGATCCACAGGTCCATCTTATTACTTCACACAGTCTTCTTGCACCTAACCGTGATTTCCCCCCAATTCAGTTTCGGGTCTCAGGACTTTATGGTTCCCGATGTCAAGAGTTCCCTGTCCTCTCGAACTCCCAATCTTCGATTTGTTGATGCGCTCCTTCTTGCCTTAGCTCCTCCTGGCTATTCCCCTAGTCCATATGACTAGTCCTCATAAGACCACAGCCTTATCTCCTTTCGGGGTTTCACGAACCAAGCGCTTAACCTTCCATCCTCTAGACCCCCGAAATACCGATTCCCGATTTCTCGATGTGACTCTCCTACCGGAACCTTTCCCAAAGGCTTCGATCGCTGCCACGCGTCCCCTCAAGGTGGACGGTCCTAATCGCCTCTTGCGTTTTCAATATTTCAAATGCCAAAAAACCTTTGCTCTCAGGACTACCGATCTTTCGGATCCCGATTCTCCGCTATGCTAACAGTTGGCCCCTTAAATGGCACTTCCCTCCTTTCGGGTTTCGGAATTCAAAGTTCTCAAAGCATGGACTTCTTGTCCATGGGATTCTCGATATCCTGATCCCCGTAATGCCGATAAATATCTTTCCTTTTGGGGAATCTCCTGAATGCTCTGATCTCCTCCATGCGTCCTCCTATGATGGATGGCTCAAACCAAACCTCGCCAATTCGAAACTTTCGTCATCGATTGCCCGACTTCTCGACCTCGAGAACTCTGATATCTCGAATGATGATATCCCGATAAGTTAATCCTTTCGGGACTTTTATACCTGCTTCTCTACGCTAAGGGTTAAACCACGTGCAACTCCCTGCCGATCCAATGACTGATGGGTATTTTGGTCAGATCTGATGGTGCAAATCATTTCTTCTTGTGTGCTCGCTCTGATGCTCCCTGGATGTGAAATCTTCAATGTTCCAGATCTCTTCACAATTTTATCAGACGGCTACTATGCTCCCTCCTGAGCTTCTGCGCACTTCTCCCTACACTTGGAAAAATTCCAAGTTTCCAAAGGCCTCGACTTTTGTCTTCCTTCTCCTCTTTCGACTCCTCGACTCTGATCTTCACTGCGCGTATAAAAACGTTATCCCTCCTAAGCTTTGGTTAGTCTGAACCCATCAAAGGATTCTGAAGCTCCTGCAATCCTTGCAGTTACTATTTTGTGTGCGAAAGCACTCGCCTCCTGAGCTTATCCTTCTTTTCAAACCCCCGAAGGATTTTCCAACTCCTGTCCTCTGTAGGGTATTCTCATGCACACAAAGGTGCTATCTGCCTTGAGCTTTTCTGTAGCTTCGACCTCCAAGGAAACTCGCTCTTCTTCCCTTTCTCCCTTAGATGGAGAATTTGGATGCCCTCCTGGCTATCCTTCACTCAAGCAACCTCTTGCTGAGCCTATCAGGGTGTTTAGCAACCCTACAAAGATCCCTCAGTGGACTCTTCCTTCAGAATATAGAACTCAAAGAGTCCTCTTCCCCCTGTGCCTAGCTGCACAATGTCTCAATGCCCACCTGGAAGAGTGTCAAGAATCTTCAGCGATTATGACTCCTTAAGAACTCACAACAAAGTTCTTCCTCTGTGCACTCCTTGCACTAGCTCAATGCCCACCTGGCAAAGCTTCACAGAAATTCTCAGAGTTTCTGTCTGCAACTGTGTTTCCCTCCATAGCCTTGCCTCCAAGGTGTTTAGCAACCTTGAGGTCTTCTTTGAGTTGTTGATTACAGCTCTGTGCCACAACACGTCTTTGTCTGACTCCGCAGAGTTCAGAAGTGCTTCAGTGCACTTGTATTCAGAGACCAAAGTACTCTGTCACACCCTCCTCGCATGAAACCTCAAAGACCTTCACCTGAAATCAGACACACTCCTGCAAATACAAACCTACAGCATACATCTACAACATACATAAAGAACACTCACAGACATTCATTTAACACATAATCATGCAGGAAAAACTGCTCTTTGTATTATGTATGGCAAACGCCTGTATTTACAAGGTGTTCCTAAGCATGGCCTGTAACAAGCTCTCGGCTCCTTCTTTTTTGCTCTGTACTCCACAGACTCTATCTCTCTACCCCAACTAACTCTCTAAGAGATACAATTGATCTTTTTACATGAGGAGGCTCTTCGAGCTCTTCCCTCCAAATCTACCTACCCTATTCAATTACATTGAATGGGCTGTCTAGTTTGCTATCCAGATCTAGATCTCATCCTTACAAACATTAAAGGCCTTCCTTATCTACAACCTGCGCAAAGGCACGGCTTCATAGCTCAACAGCTTAAACATTTAATTACATTCAATTTTAGATCAAAATGAGGACACGCCTCTCTTCAGCTTTGAATGTGTGCGCTTGACGTGGCTGGCTGGCTAGTTGGCTAATGTGGAGAGATGCTCCTACATCATACTCCTCCGCTACAAAATTCATGAGCTCCTGCTCATGAGCTTCCCATCTCTGATGTTCAAATCCACCTGGATCCAAAATCATTCTTTGGAGCTGTTCGTCTACTCCATCTTCTTACTTTTGCTGCTTCCTTCTCTCTGCTTAGCCTCTCCTTGCTGGCAGTTTCTGCTGACCAGATCATCAACTTGTTGATCTCCTTGACCACTTCGTCCAGCTTCTCCAATGGCTGGTCCTGTTCATGCAGTCTCCTCAGCTGCAAAAACTTTTGTCACATGAGCAGATCATCGTGATCTCCCATGCTTTCTTCATCAGCTCCCAACTTCACTTTTTTGATGTGCATGCCCTGCACTTTCACCCTTCTCTCCAGGGCTTCTATCTATTCCCACAGATCAGAAAAAAAAATGTTGTCTACCTCTTTTTCTTCTTCAGCTTTTACAAAATCCCATGTTGCAGTCCTTTCAGTTTCCTGGCTGAAAGTATTGAGCCATTCCTCAGAATGCTCATCATTCTCTCCTGCTTCTTCTGTTGTAACCTTCAGTGCTACAGCTTCCTCAGCTTCCTGACTGAATGCATTGAGACAACCTTCGAATGCTCATTTCCCTTTCCTGCTTGGGAAACTTCAGATATCTACTCCAATCCTTCTGTGACAGTCTCAGCTAGTTGTCCTCCTGTTGTTGATGCATCTGCAACACATATTTCTACCTCCTCTTGGGCAAGTGGTAGGAATATCTCAATTCCCCCAATCATTATAAGGCTCCTCAGCTCATCCTCTCGGATGGTGAAAGTTTTCAACTTGTCATCATCTTCATTCACATGGCTTGAAAAACCATATGAATCTTCATCCTCTGTCAACTGCACCTACTGATCCAAATCCATCTCTGAGTTTATGAGACTCTCAAATAGTCTCATCTTCTCATCCCTGCTCGCCTGGCAATATGGGATGCTTCCACTACCCTCCTGGCAGTCTTAGAGATCCCACAACGACCTCATATCATTGCCTAGCTGGCAATGTGAAATTCCTTGGTTGTCCTCCTGACAATCCCTGAGATCCCGTAGTGATCTCAATTCATTGCCCACCTGGGAATATGGAATTTCCTCCCTTCCCTCCTGGCAATTCTTGAGATCCTTAGCTGATTCCATTTCACCGAGATCTCTCCCAGTCTTCGATTCACATATTCGAACCATCTCCTTAGGTCCGTCGAGGTTTTCAGCATGCCTCAACCATCCTTTCAACAACCTATGCTGTCTTCTAGCCATCAACTCTTTGACTAGCCATTCTACCTTTGGTTTCTTCATGGGCCATTCATATACCCATCTTGGCTTGATATTCTACTGCATCCACTGTTCAAGCTCTTCCATTCTTGCCCTAATGTCGGCAAGTTCTTTCCCCCTTTCTGCTGGGCTCATCAACTCTAGGACTTTCCTTTCAGCATACCTACGGCCTTCAGTAGCCATGTTGCTGTCTCCGTTTGCCTTCCTGGAAAGTCTACTATTGTCACTCTGCATCCCGAGTGTTTCCAGCTTCATTCTACAGTCCTGCTGACTGTCTTCTCGATTGTTGCCTACCTGCAAACAACCATTACAGAGCCTCCATCACTCTGTCTTCTTTTACCTCGCTTCACCTGCAATATACACATGAAGTCAAGCTCTGATACCACTTGCCATAGTGTATCAGAGTGCTCCTTATCTCCTTGCCTCCCTTGCCTGAAATATACAGACAAGAATCAGGCTCTGATACCACTTGACGCAGGCGCGGCCGATAACTGCACCCTCTCTCAGGATTGTTTCAATCAGTTCAGGATATGAAGTGGCTCATTTGATTCCATTTTGGAACCTCTAATGAAACCCGATCCACAGGTCCATCTTATTACTTCACACAGTCTTCTTGCACCTAACCGTGATTTCCCCCCAATTCAGTTTCGGGTCTCAGGACTTTATGGTTCCCGATGTCAAGAGTTCCCTGTCCTCTCGAACTCCCAATCTTCGATTTGTTGATGCGCTCCTTCTTGCCTTAGCTCCTCCTGGCTATTCCCCTAGTCCATATGACTAGTCCTCATAAGACCACAGCCTTATCTCCTTTCGGGGTTTCACGAACCAAGCGCTTAACCTTCCATCCTCTAGACCCCCGAAATACCGATTCCCGATTTCTCGATGTGACTCTCCTACCGGAACCTTTCCCAAAGGCTTCGATCGCTGCCACGCGTCCCCTCAAGGTGGACGGTCCTAATCGCCTCTTGCGTTTTCAATATTTCAAATGCCAAAAAACCTTTGCTCTCAGGACTACCGATCTTTCGGATCCCGATTCTCCGCTATGCTAACAGTTGGCCCCTTAAATGGCACTTCCCTCCTTTCGGGTTTCGGAATTCAAAGTTCTCAAAGCATGGACTTCTTGTCCATGGGATTCTCGATATCCTGATCCCCGTAATGCCGATAAATATCTTTCCTTTTGGGGAATCTCCTGAATGCTCTGATCTCCTCCATGCGTCCTCCTATGATGGATGGCTCAAACCAAACCTCGCCAATTCGAAACTTTCGTCATCGATTGCCCGACTTCTCGACCTCGAGAACTCTGATATCTCGAATGATGATATCCCGATAAGTTAATCCTTTCGGGACTTTTATACCTGCTTCTCTACGCTAAGGGTTAAACCACGTGCAACTCCCTGCCGATCCAATGACTGATGGGTATTTTGGTCAGATCTGATGGTGCAAATCATTTCTTCTTGTGTGCTCGCTCTGATGCTCCCTGGATGTGAAATCTTCAATGTTCCAGATCTCTTCACAATTTTATCAGACGGCTACTATGCTCCCTCCTGAGCTTCTGCGCACTTCTCCCTACACTTGGAAAAATTCCAAGTTTCCAAAGGCCTCGACTTTTGTCTTCCTTCTCCTCTTTCGACTCCTCGACTCTGATCTTCACTGCGCGTATAAAAACGTTATCCCTCCTAAGCTTTGGTTAGTCTGAACCCATCAAAGGATTCTGAAGCTCCTGCAATCCTTGCAGTTACTATTTTGTGTGCGAAAGCACTCGCCTCCTGAGCTTATCCTTCTTTTCAAACCCCCGAAGGATTTTCCAACTCCTGTCCTCTGTAGGGTATTCTCATGCACACAAAGGTGCTATCTGCCTTGAGCTTTTCTGTAGCTTCGACCTCCAAGGAAACTCGCTCTTCTTCCCTTTCTCCCTTAGATGGAGAATTTGGATGCCCTCCTGGCTATCCTTCACTCAAGCAACCTCTTGCTGAGCCTATCAGGGTGTTTAGCAACCCTACGAAGATCCCTCAGTGGACTCTTCCTTCAGAATATAGAACTCAAAGAGTTCTCTTCCCCCAGTGCCTAGCTGCACAATGTCTCAATGCCCACCTTGCAAAGTGTTAAGAATCCTCAGCGATTATGACTCCTTAAGAACTCACAACAAAGTTCTTCCTCTGTGCACTCCTTGCACTAGCTCAATGCCCACCTGACAGAGCTTCACAGAAATTCTCAGAATTTCTGTCTGCAACTGTGTTTTCCTCCACAGCCTTGCCTCCAAGGTGTTCAGCAACCTTGAGGTCTTCTTTGAGTTGTTGATTATATCTCTATGCCACAACACGTCTTTGTCTGACTCCGCAGAGTCAGAAGTGCTTCAGTGCACTGGTATTCAGAGACCACAGTACTCTGTCACACCCTCCTGGCATGAAACCGCAAAGACCTTCACCTGAAATCAGACACACTCCTGCAAATACAAACCTACAACATACATAAAGAACACTCACAGAAATTCATTTAACACATAATCATGCAGGAAAAAATGCTCTTTGTATTAAATATGGCAAATGCCTGTATTTACAAGGTGTTCCTAAGCACGGCCTGTAACAAGGTCTTGGCTCCTTCTCTTCTTCTCTCTACTCGACAGACTCTATCTCTCTACCCCATCTAACTCTCTAAGAGATACAATTGATCTTTTTACATGAGGAGGCTCTTCGAGCTCTTCCCTCCAAATCTACCTACCCTATTCAATTACATTGAATGTGTTGCCTAGTCTACTATCCGGATCTAGATCTCAGCCTTACAAATATTAAAGGCCTTCCTTATCTACAGCCTGTGCAAAGGCATGGCTTCACAACTCAACAGCTTAAACATTTAATTACATTCAATTTTAGATCAAAATGAGGACACGCCTCTCTTCGGCTTTGAATGTGTGCGCTTGACGTGGATAGCTGGCTGATTGGCTGACGTGGAGAGATGCTCCTGCATCAAGTATGATGATCAAGCCTTCACAACAAGATTCAAGGTTTTCAGGAACAAAAGGAATTTTGGTTCAAGGAGGAAGCCAAATCAAGAGAAAGATGTTTCAGAAATACAATGCTTCAACTATCAAAGGTATGGTCACTACAAGAATCATTGTCCCGAGTTGAAGAAAAGGAAGGAGAAACACGAAGCATCAGTTTTTGAAGAAAAGGAAACTACAAAGAAGACTAAGCAGGATGAAAGAGACTTCTTCTTCTGAAGGTAACAATACTCTTCTTAGTTCTTATCTTGTTTGCATCGTCTCCGTACATATCTTGTATATCTATCTCTTGGAAGATAATGTGTTCCAAGAAGAACCATACCTATGGAAAAACAAAAAAATAAGGATTGCTATCATTATATAATTTAGATCATACAAATCATGTGGAAGCTATTACAAGATAAGCCAAAATCATAATCAATCTTGAAGAGACTTAGAAGAAGCAAAGACAGAAAGAAGTCAGCAATCAAGAGAAAATTGGAGAAAAACTTATGACGTTTTTGCATAAGACAATAAGGATGGAGACATAAGCGTGGACTCTGTTAGATGAAGGGAGCAGATTATATGCACTCATACATGAAGCAATCATTAGGAGGGAGCTAATCCTATGATCCATTGAAGATGATGAAGTATATATCCATGGTATCATCCATGAAATATAGTATGTGTTCAGTTCAACCGCAGAAGAATACTTCTTAGAAAAGAAGCTTTAAAGTATCCATGGTTGTCCATCCACATCCATGATCCTATGGTGAAAGAAATAAATGGAAAATTTAGGGCATGGAATCAACTCCATGGACCCAAGAGCTAAAGAAAAACATCAGGAAGAACATGAAGATTCCAAGAGAGAAAGAGAAGCCAGAACAACCATTCATTGTATTAAGAATCACAAGATTACCAGCCTGATATGAACTCACTAAGAAAAATCAACTGAAAATTATGATGAACAACAGTGTATGGAAGACTTATGAATGAAAGTGTTGCAAGATCCAGAACTAGAGGCTCCCCCAGATGGAGGGCTAAGACTATGATGATTACTCATTCCGATAAACCAGACATACCTCTGCATGAGTCATTATATCATCTATGGGTTTGAGTTCCACATCATATGTATTCAAATAATGTTCTCTAGAGAAATTGAATAAAGAGCATATGAAGTGAAACCTCAAGACTTTGAGGCATACCATAAAGAGACCCTTGTATATGGAAGAAGATAACTTCCGGTGCACAACAAAAGCATGGTTAAGATTCTCTATAACAAAGATATTATATCATAATGATTACTCAAAAGATTAGGATGATAGATTTCCAATCCATAAAAAAGATCTCATGATGACAGAAGAAGTGCCACATGGATATGTTCCAGTTTTCCAACAATTATATACTTTATCGATCAGAGATACATGAAGCCTTCAAAGAATACCAGTGTTCTAGACAAAAGTACATTTGAAATCAAGCATTACATTATCTATGATGAAGTCCAAAAAGGAGAAAGTGGTTCTCCAATACATATCTCCACAGATGAGAAGATAAGAAGACATTTTGATGAAACTTATGTTCAAGATGAAAGAGTTTGCATACTCAAGATGGAGCTCGTGGAGATGACTTTCTTATTGAAAAAGGAAGAGATGACTCCCAAGTTGGGAGGTAGCACTAATGTATTATTGATTGATGGACAATCATTTTTCAGTTTGATGAAATGGTCCAAGAAAAGAAAATTCTTTCCAGTTCGGAAATTGGATTGAGAGTTCTGACGGACAACGATTTCCCATTGTGGTTAACATGGGAAATGGTCCAGATTGTTGATGTACCATAGACAGCGACTTCCCATTGTGGTTAACATGGGGAGTGGTCTAGGGAAGTCTCTCTTCTTTAGGGTTACTCAAGAAGACTGGCCTGCCTTACCGGACAACGATTTCTCATTGTGGTTAACATGAGGAATGGTTTGTTTTGGAGGTTGGTACAGGACAATATTTTCCTCTTGTGGTTAATAAAGGAAATGGTCCGGACATTCATTCCTTAGGGTATATTCATTCTCTCTAGGTTTCACTTTGTTTAGTGCTGGAGGAATGGCCCAGGGTGGAGAATTGTCTAGGCTCAACAATCAGGGACAAACATTCCTTAGGGTAGATTCATTCTCTCTAGGTTACACTTTTTTTAGTGTTGGAGGAATGGCCCAGGGTGAGGAATGGTCCAGGTTCATAAATCATAACAATCATTCTTCCTTGTTTGATATTAATAAGGCAGATAGCCCATCATTGATGTTCTACTCCGAGGGCAGATATTCTTGCAGATCTGACATATGTGAGTGAAAGATTGGCCCAAATGATTTAGTTTATTTCATAACATTGTTTCTGTGCAGATTGATATCAGATGATTGTTATGAAGACTGTATGACAGTAGATGTATACTATTGTGGTGGATGTGCTCCACTGTTCGTGACTATACGTTACTAATCAACTACTTGTTTGCTACTTGGTGTGGTAGTGTACCACTGGATTGTAGTTATGTACTACTATGAATAGACACAATTGTGTTCTATTTTGTTTTGATTACCTTGAAGACTATCAACAGTTTGGTAAATGATTATCAGCTAGATGAATGATTAAAGGACAAAGATTTCCCAGAGAGAGAATGGTTCAAAACATCTACTTTTCTATGACCAGATTAGAAGAATGGCTCTTGTATCACTCTATGGTGTGAGTGACTTATCCAACATCATGTCTGATTAATCAAATGGAGTATGGTTTCGAGAGATGATGCAACTGATGACACCATTGGTGATAATGATGCTCATAATCTAGTCATGAGATAGTCTAGACGACTATGTTGATGCTACCGGGTGAATGATATGTTTTGTGCTCAAGACTATTACATGTAATACTTCCCTAGCTAGGAGGGAGTGCTGATATTATGGTAGCCGAGGGAGGTATTTACCTCCACTTGCAAACCTGACGAGAATAGAATACTTCGGGAAGCAAGAAGAAACCCTAATGAGTTGGTTAATAACCCTAGTAGACTTGTCAACTCAAGAAGATAACTTATATTAGGTTATTATCCTCCAAGAGAAGAAGTCGGCCAGAAGAAATAATAATATACTAAACAGACAGATACCTAGAATGAGAAGTTGGCCCAGGCAGTTAGCCAAAATTAGTATAAATACAAGAGGCCAGTTCTCATTCTGGCAGGTAGTCTCAGAATTGCAAAGAAACAACTTGTGTACACTACAGTGCCCAGTCTTGTGTGCAGGTTTGAGAAGAGTTTCCATTGCAGCTGCTATAGCTAGCAGATCACGTTTGGATTTGATTATCTCTTGGCTAAGGTGTGGAACATCTGATTAGCTCTTGTTGGTGCACTATCCTTGGGGAAAGGTGTGCTACCCTTTGTTTGGCTATCTAGACTAGGGTTTGCTTCTGGAGTGATTCTCTGTCAAGGTTAAGGTGCTCGGAGGGTGGCTTCGGCCTATGGCTGGGTGATAATAGAGATATTGTCAATGGTAAAATGAGCACATCCATTATATTCTAACAACATTATGGAGAGATTTTTTCTTCCATTTATCCCATTTTTGTTTAGGGCCAAAATGGACACGTTTTGACCAAATTTAGGTGCATTCCCTAGAGTTTTTTGCACCCACTAAGGTGCACATAATTGATTACATTAAGGGGGTAAATCGATGCTAAACTAGGCATTCCCGACACACAATTTAGCACCGACTGATATGTAGACATTTAAAAAAATCAATATACCCGCGGGAAAGGGGACGAATATGCCCACTGATATGTAAAACCTAAAAAACACATATATCCACGGGCAAGGGGATGAATTTGAGATTTTGGAGGGAAGAAATTAAAAAAAATGAATTGGGAGTTTTCTATGGCGAATGGAGAAAGATTGTGATCTGTCCAATTGAATTCCCTTCTACATTTCGACTCCAACATGATTTGAGTGTTTTCCAGGGGAATTGGAGATAGAACGTCACAATTCAAGTGAATTTCTTGCTACATTTCGACTCCAATACATTTTGGGTGTTTCTTAGGGAGACTCCAACACAATTTGGGTGTTTCCTAGGGTGAAGGGAGACTCGGTGTGAGCATACCAACTAATTTTCAAACTAGATTTAGACGCCAACACAATATAGGTGTTACCTAGGGTGAACAGAGATAGGGTAAGACTAGAGCATGATTTGGGGGTTTCCTAAGGGCGAACTAAGATTTTCAAGTAAAACAATTATCAAATTTCACAATTAAACCTATTTACATATAAATTTCCTCATATTTTATGGTCTATCTGAGTTTGAAATTTGCTTATCCTTGTTAGAATAGGAAAAAAAATTCCAGGAAGAAGAGAGAAGAAATAAGCACCTTCAAAAATTGTCACAAAGTCCACTTGCCCAAATCCCGACAGAAGATATTTTACCTAGCTTGCTTAAAATTTCAAGTAGAGGGAAGAAAACAAATTCTATCCATAATGAGGTAAGTACTTCTCAATTTATAGATTTTTAATTGTCTCATTTTTTTTTAGTTATTTTCTTTTTATTGAAAATTTTAACACAAAAATTATTTTATATATCTAGGGATATGAGACTAACCAGGAGAAAGATGCATTGGCTTCGATATTGGGGATAGAGGCCATAAAAATACTTGAAGGTGTAGACTTGAAAACAATTGCAAAATACATAGAAAAACGATCCATTAATACCCCTGATACATTGCAAGCAAATCAACCTTGTGAAAGGGAATCAATTGATTCCCCAACCACTCTTGGATCGAGAAGTAAATCAAGGAGGAAATCATATATGATGACCTCTAAGAATATGGAATAGAGAGTGGAGACCTCCAATGTCGAAGCCACTCCTGGGACCCAAACTTTGTCCACCATGCCATGTTTTGGAACTTGCATTGGGAACTATGATACAAGGATAGAATATAACATGGTTTCAGGCGAAATCAAAATGTCAGATGCCAGGAAGGTTTTTTTGAACAGGTTGAAGGAATCATGCCTTCAACGGTTCAAAGACCATCTCCATTTTCCTTTCTCAAAGATACCAATGCACCTACATAAAGTTGTAATTCATGACATGGAGTCTAAATTTGTCATAGGTTGGTCACTAAAAAAGGTGAAAAGACAAATGTCTCAAAATTGCAAGACATTTAGGTGCGATCAAGCAAAGAAGATAAAAAGACTCCTACCTGAGCTAAGGCTCAAAAAAAGGCCAATTGATGTCAGTATAAAAGTATGGAAATAACTTTTCAAATCATATGATAAATCAGATGCACCGATGAAGTTTGTTGAGGAGAGTATCCAGATATTTGAGTTTTCTCATAATATTATATTAAATTTCTTAAACGATTTTTATTTTTTGTTTGTGCATAGTTCAATTGACTTACTTTATGTTTTAGGACAAAGCCTCCAAGATAGGCTTGCAAAACTCCAAGCCACACATCATAGTGGCCAAAAGGGTTTATAAGCCTTGATCTGCACCTTTGTAAGTATATTTATTATGTGAAATGTTTTTTTTTTTTTTTTTTCCTAGAAAAAGTAAATGATTACATATTTATTAGTTTAACTATTCCATGTGCCATGTTTTGACAGGAAGACAAATATGGTCGACATCCAACTCATTTTTAAAAAGAAATGTTACAAAATAAAAAGTGGATCGACTTTGTAATATGGATGGAGAATGAGGTATCAATAGTACTGAAGGATCCCTTGTCTTGTTTTTTCCCTAGTTTTTGTCAATGGCTCCCCATTTGGGCATCCTTGTCCTTTATTTCATTTGAATATTATGAACTTGTGGAATGTTCCTTGGAATTTATGGAGTTTGGAAATACTAGCCCTTGTTTTGTGGCTCCATATAACAAACATAGTTTGCCTAGCAGGGATTTGCCACTTTTGTTTAATTTATTTATATTTTCCTACTATTTGGATAAGTTGGATTCTCATTCAACATTCATAGGGCCTTCTTTCCCATGGACCTTCTCTAACATAGTTTTTTTTCACTAATAGATGGGTGATAACTTCATCATCCATATTACAAAGTGAACACATGTCAGGCCCTTGGTTACTTCTCCTTTGCAAATGATCTCAAAGAAGTAACTTGTCTCTCAACACTAGCCACATATAAACATGTGTCTTCATAGGAGCTCTAATATTCCAAAGGGGCTTCCACCAGAATGATTTTGCCTTTTTCTGCATTATATAACATAGTATTGTACCATAGCTTTTCAATATATTATCTTAGAATAGGATTCTTAGACCAAACCAAACTATATTTCTCATCCCTAATCCTTACATGAATATGAGATAAAGTTCCACATAACATTGTCATTGTGCTAAATTCTCTCTTGCAAATCCCAAGAATACCAATACTAATACCATACCAATACCATACCAATACCATACCAATACAATACCATACTATACCATACCAATACCAATACCAATACCAATACCAATATCATACCATTGCATACCAATAACAATACCAATACCAATACCATAACATTGCATACCAATACCAATACCATTGCATACCATTGCATGGTAATGGTATGCATTGACAATGCCATACAAATACCAATGCCATACCAATACCAATACCATACCAATATCAATACCATACTATACCATACCAATACCAATACCATACCATACTAATATCAATACCATACAAATACCAATACCATACCATACCATACCATACCAATACCAATACCATACTATACCATGCCATACCAATAACAATACCAATCCCATACCATACCAATACCAATACCAATACCAATACCATACCAATCCATACCATTGCATACCAATATCAATACCATTGCATACCATTGCATGGCAATGATATGCATACCAATACCATACCAATACCAACACCATACCATACCAATACCAATACCATTGCATACCAATACCAATACCTTTGCATACCATTGCATGACAAAGGTATGCATTGGCAATGATGTGCATACCAATGCCATACCAATACCAATACCATACCAATATCAATATCGGTATGGTATTGGTATTGGTATGGCATTGGTATACCAATACCAATTATTGTTCTACCATATCATTGCCAATATTGGTATGGTATACCATACCAATATTGGCAATGATATGCATAACAATACCATACCAATACAATAACAATACCAATACAAATACCAATACAATACCATACAATACCAATACCAATACCATATCCAAAAATGCCTGACAGAGTGATATTGAAAATCGAACTCATCTTCAGTAATTTCACTATGCCTCATTGACCAAAACCCTAGTGCCAGAGATACTCCAACAAATGGTTTTCCGGTCGATAGAATGATAGCGTAGGGGGGCCACTAGCTGAAAAATGGTGCTCTTAATCCAACCTAACTGACAATTCATGCATCTGAGTCCCAGTTTGAGTTTTATCACGAGTTTCAACTCACTTCCTCAAGCCATTAAGAGACATGTGGTAAATTTGGTCCAAGGGCATAAAATCCAAACCAAGTAGCATAATAGACTTCCTTAAGCTCCAAAAAGTCTATTTGTCCAAGGCACACATGACTACACTAGGCAAAAAGACCCGACACAGTTTTCTTGAAATCGATCTCCTCTTTAGAAATTGCACAATGCCTCATTGACCAAAACCCTAGTGTTGGAGATACTCCAACAAATGGTTTTCCAGTCGAAGGAATGATAAAGTAAGAGCCCCAATAGCTGAAACCCAGTTCCACGGATCCAATGTAACTGATGGTTCATGCATCTAAGTCTCGGTTTGATTTTTATTGATAGTCGCAACTTGCCTCCTCGAGCCATTCAAGGACATGTGGCCAATTTGGTCCAGGGGCATAAAATCCAAACTGAGCAGCATAACAGAGTTTCATAAGCTCCCACAAGTCTGTTTGGCTAATTCCCATGTGACTACACTAGCAACAAATGCTCGACAGAGTGTTCTTGAAAATCAAACCCATCTTTAGAAATTGCACTATGCCTGGTTGAGCAAAACCCTAGTGCCAGAGATACTACAACAAATGGTTTTTCTATTGCCAGAATGATAGCGTAGGGGCCCCACTAGCTGAAACCCAATGCTCTTAACCTAATGCAACTAATGGTTCATACATATAAGTCTCGGTTTGATTTTTATCGAGAGTTGCAACTCGCCTCCTCAAGCCATTTAAGGACATGTGGTCAATTTGGTCTGGGGGCATAAAATCCAAACAGAGTAGCATAACGAACTTCCATAAGATCCTGCAAGTCTATTTGGCCAAGGACCACATGACTACACTAGCCAAAAAGACCCAACACAATGTTCTTGAAAATATATGTCCTCTTCAGAAATTATACTATGCCTCATTGACCAAAATCCTAGTGTTGGAGATACTCAAACAATTTTTTTTTCGATCGACGAAATGATAGGGTAGGAGCCCCAATAGTTGAAACCAAGTATTCTGGATCCACTGCAACTGACGGTTCATGCATTTGAGCCCCGGTTTGAGTTTTATCGATAGTTGCAACTCACCTCCTCAAGCCATTCAAGGACATGCAGCCAATTTGGTCCGAGGGCATAAAATCCAAGTCGAGAAGCATAACAAAATTTTGTAAGCTCCCACAAGTCTGTTTGGACAAGTTCCATGCAACTGAACTAGCCAAAAATGTCAGCATAGTGATCTTGAAAATCAACCTCATCTTCAGAAATTGCACTATGCCTCGTTGACCAAAACTCTAGTGCCGGAGATACTCCAAAAAATGGTTTTCCAGTCAACAGAATGATAGCGTAGGGGCCCCACTAGCTGAAAAATGGTTCTCTTAATCTAATGCAACCGATGATTCATGCATCTGAGTCCTAGTTTGAGTTTTATCGTGAGTTTCAACTCACCTCCTCAAGCCATTTAAAGACATGTGGTCAATTTGGTCCAGGGGCATAAAATCCAAACTGAGTAGCATAACAGACTTCCTTAAGCTCCAACAAGTATATTTAGCCAAGGCCCACATGGCTACACTATCCAAAAGGACCCAACACAATGTTCTTGAAAATCAACCTCCTCTTCAGAAATTGTACAATTCCTCATTGACCAAAACCCTAGTGTTGGAGATACTCCAACAAATGGTTTTTTGGTTGAAGGAATGATAGAGTAAGAGTCCCAATAGTTGAAACCCAGTGCTATGGATCCAATGCAACTAACGGTTTGTGCATCTGAGTCTCGGTTTTAGTTTTATTGATAGTTTCAACTCACCTCCTCAAGACATTCAATGACATGTGGCCAATTTGGTCCAGGGGCATAAAATCCAAACTGAGCAGCATAATGGAGTTTTTTAAGCTCTCGCAAGTCTATTTGGCTAGTTCCCATGTGAATTGATGTAGGAGCATCAATCCATGTCAGCAGTGTGCCAGCCATCTAGCACATCCAACACACATATAATGAATAAAGGGAGAGGCCCAACCCTCTCAGTTTTGAAAATTGTAATTTCAATAAATGTTGTAAGGATTTTAATGCCATACCATGCCTTTGTACAAGTAGTGGTTGAGGTTTCCTTTAATGGTTGCCTGCAGCAAGCCCAGGACGTAGTTAGGAATGGGCATCCATTTATGTAATGTAGTCGTAGGAGCTGCTCTGTGATAGAGATAGCTCAGAGATGGTGGTTGAGGATAGGCTCATGGGAGCCCTCATTTTGTAGGGATGAAGTTAGAGAAATTAGAGTAGAGAGTTAGGAGGAGAGACCAGAGGAGAGAGAGTTGAGACCTGTTACAGTCCAGCCTTTGTAAACACCTTGTATAGGAATTTCTAAATGAATAAAAGAGAAGTTTTTCCTACCATGAATTGTTTGTATGTGTTTTCATGTTTTTATGCATTTCATGTTTTAAATGCATAACTGGTGAATTAATTCAGAAGTTTCAATTTCTTCTCGTATTTGAATTTCCGAGTGCAAGGAGTGCACATAGTCCGCAAGGTATGCATTGACAGAGGTGAGACAACCTCAGGAAAGGTCAAGAGGGATAGCGTTGAACCTTCATCAGCAGAGGTGCAAGGAGTGCACAGGAAGGAACTCTATTTCGAGTTCAGGGAAGACAAAACTACGGAAGGTTCTATAGAGCTCTGCCAAGAGGGCATTGAGCGAGTGCATAGAGTGCACCAGGGAACTCTATTTTGAGTTCTGAGGAAAGGGAAGTGTCGAAGAGAAGACACTCACAGGGTTGTTGAACACTCCATGGAGAAAGACTCTGGAAGGTGTTGTTGGATCATGTTGTCATTGATGCCAATGGTTTGATTGATTGATGTCATTGATTGATGTCAAGTGATTGATTGATGTCAAAGAATTAAGTGTTCATCTATTGGATTATGTAAAATAAAATCTTGGGTGCATGGCACTAACCCATGAGTATGGTTAGATGTTGATCTGTTGGAGTACATGGCTGGTACTTTTTGAAGTTTCATTGATATATCTTATGATGTATTATTGGAAGCATATGGTATTGTTGGATATCATGGTGCTTGCATTTTTCATGTGGATGGGCTACACATTGAGACATGTAGATTGATAGTCATTTTGTACATCATTGGGGAATTTTAGCTTATTGATGCATGGTTGATATACTTGCTTGGTGCAAGTAATGATGTATGATGTTACACTCATGGATGGTATTTGTTTAGCATATTGATAGATGCACATTGTTTAGCATGTTGGTAGATGCACATGTTGGCATATGGTGGATACATTTCATGGATGATATCTTTTGGCACATTGTTGATGTACATGGTTGATGTACATGGATGTTGTGCATGG